>VMBQ01010031.1:0-28129 GCA_007657795.1 Dreissena rostriformis | reverse complement strand
AATCGGCGATGCGATATTTGATGAAACGCAAATTGCGTTGCGATAAGAAATGTGCGATATTTTGGCAGTAAAATTGCGATGCGATCGTTGATGAAACGGGGCCCCGGCTTACGGCCCTGGAAACGTTAACGGCCACCGGAAAAAGATTGCGAAACCTCAATTTGGCAAAATTAAGTAACTTTGTCCTTTTAGATATGCCTATTTTAGATGACGTATGCGATACAATGCTTCTTATTGATCTTGTATTGATGGTTTTTACATACAACTTTCGTTTCTTTTATTATTGTGTTTTTTGTTCAAAATGAGCTCTTTGTAGAAGATGCAATCAATGAAAGGTCATTTAACACAGGAAATCATAGTTATCAATCAGTTTACTTTAAGAGTTGAAGATAATCTTCCTTGATTCAACGCAAACATAAAACACGAAAATCGCCATAGTTAAATTTAACAATAACATTTGGAAACTAGTACATGATACGCATTCTTACTAGAACAAATCATACTCAGACGAAAACCAATAAAGCTTTACTGTACTTAAGCTGTTTATGAATTTAACTTTGTATTAAAGGGTGAATATGATAATGATGATGATAAAGATCATTATTCGTTCTCTGCTGTTTCTAACTATTATGGTGAAGGTAAAAATTATAATGATGATTTATGAAAAATAATTGCCGATTGATAATGATGATAACGATGATGATGCCCATGATGCTGGTGTAGATGATGCAGATGAAGATGATGATTGTAATGATAATAATGATGACGGTGGTGATAATGATGAAGAGGAGGAGGAGGAGAAGGATTGATATTTTAATGATAATAATAACGATAATTAAAGGCAGTCTGACGATAATGATGATGATTGTGATCTTCATAACATTGAAATCACTTAAGAGTCCTTTGTCCGATATTGAACTTTAAAAAAAAAGTAAACTTACTCGCGCATGTGTGTGTATGTATATACATGTAGGTTGATTTCAATCATAAATCGTATGGTTTAGTTAACCTAACTTGAAAAATATCCATTTTACAAGGAAGTTGATATCATATCAGCCATAAACGCAATACATGTAGGTTATCAGTTACTTGAATTAGGTGATTGCACTTGAAGACGTCTTTATCAAACTTGTTTAAGGCGCTCAATGCAGCCTTGACCGAAATACCTGCAACGATAGCTAACATGACACTTCTATATCATCTTCCTGATCAGTATGACTAAAATACTGTTAAAACGACGAAAAATACATGTAAATAAGCTAACATACACACTGTAAAGATGAGTGTTTTGAACCCGAAATATATTGAACCACTCTGATCAAGAGTATGTTATAAATAATGTATCATGTTGAAAGGCAATTGTTTTCAATCATTTTACAGAGCAACGAACATACGTGCATTCATTTAATAAATATATTACCGCTCAGGTGCATTGATAGCGATTGAACAGGATTTCCCAGTTTGTTATCGAGTTGCACGTATACAATGAAACATCGAAGCGCCACCGCGTTGCTAGGCAATAAGTAAGTATACACATATTTTGAGCGCAGTCACCACGTAGTCCATGTCGAACTAAGGCGTGGTATGCACTTTAAACGTCGGAGCCTGTGCCTACTTAACAAGACAAAGCATGGCTCAATTAAATATCAGAGCAATGAATTATTAATGGCCGTGTTGGTGTTGTTTAACCGTTTGTGTGCCATATATGACCGTGCGATATTAAAAAAAAACCAGTGCATATTAAAGATAAAAACAAGATAAAAACAAGCTAGGATTCAGAGGAAATTTGATTAATTTGTCTTTGGAAAAAAAAAACAATGCTCGTTTAAATGCAGGAATATTGATCTCAAAAAGTGTCTCTGTCATTAACAATAGTGACAAAGTGCAATAATTCCGTATCAACCCCTGTTTTGTATTTTCAAAGTCATATACACAGTATTAAGATCATATAACAATTTTAATAACATTTATGTTATATTATCTGCCAGACAAGAAAATTGATTCAATTTCTCGAAAGAAATGTTTCTGTAAGTGTTAATAGGTGACTACGTTTTAAACAGTGAGGTTGACGGTTCACAGAAATAAAAACAGATTTTCCTAACCGCCCATTACAGTACATATTTAATGGTAGCGCGTCCAATATGGGGAAAACGTTGATTATATACATATGTTTTATATACCTATATATATCTTCAAATCGGCTGTCGTCATTCGCATTATCAAGTAAACATCCAATATTCTATCGTATTGGACGCGCATGCGAACAGAAAAATCCGTATTTCGTATTCGACGGTCGGATTTAAAACAATCATTTCTGATTCCTCCCCGAAGGTTTTCTTCAGGAAAAAAAAAACTCCCATAATATCTACATGCTGTTGAAACCAAACCTATTTTTGATTTTGCGATTGAATATTTAAACTTATTTAAAACATACTTTCTTATCAATTTATTAGTGTTCGTTATAAGAAAAAACATGTTTACAACAAATATGTCATAACGTTATGTGATGACATAAGCGCTCGGACTCTTTCGCAGACATAACGTTATAATTTATATTTCTCGTGAATAAAACAGAAATAAATATAAGCAGATAGTTTGTATGTATTGTTATTAGGATATTTAACAGCATTGAGTGCAATTCTGTGATATTGTTGTACTCGTATGAAGCTGGTTAACTCAATTTTACTAGTTTTTATCGGCTTATCCAATATTGTATGTCCGCAGAAATATCTTTAATTATGTGTTATGTTCAAAGTTTTATTTCCACCATAGATTATTTAAAACATGCATTTTCTATACAGAGTAGTTCATGTCCATGTGCTTGAAGGGTTATATAAATATAGTTGTAGTCATGCATTCATATTCAACAAGAAATATAAATTTCCTAGTTTAAGCGCAGCGAATTAGAGGAAAATTATTTTCCATTGCAAAAGAAAGTCTCCGGTAGGGGTCGCTCATTGTACTGTATTGGCGGTTATTATGTTCGTGAAATAGCCATTCGCTAATTTTTCATTGTCAACGTTCACATGTGTATTTGGGAAACATGGCGGAGGAAAATTCAAATGACGATATACTGGCCAATTGAAATTTACTTTTGAGTGAATTTAAAAACATGAAAGAAGAGTTAGGGGTCGGCTTTGAGTGCACAAGAGGAGATAAAACGGTACAAGAATGAAAAGAACATTACGGGGCGTTTTAAAGGTAACATAGTACAGTTTGATCTCAATGAGGAGATTGCAAAAAGACTCAAACAAATAGACTGGAGCATTGAACATGGCAAAACGGGCTATTGACGTGAGTTGGTAGCGGAAGCGTTAACCAAGATTAAGAAACGCAACAAACTGATATGAATTGCAGACAAGTCCGAGGGCGGCTGGGACACAGTGAAGATGTACGAGTGGGGCCCTTGGGCCATCGACAGCGAGGGCGAGGCAAAGATCAACCGAGATGAGAATAAAGCAGTGAAGAAGAAGAAAACGCACTGAAAGGAAAATCGTCTCTGATGACGTCACCAGAGAAGCGTTTCCACCCGTATGCTGCTGCTTCCATGCAGTGTTTCAATGGCGGTGGTCGATGTGGTCGTTTTCGAGGTTGCAGACCATTAAAAAAGCTGCGGACCCAGTAGTGCGAGTGCAACCGGTCCCGGAAGTTGTTTCACCTGCGGAGAATTCCGCAATTCCGGCAAAACTGTCCATACTTACCGAGAGGTCAAAACATCCAGATATCCACTTCCGGTTCCGTTGCCAAGTAGCAGTCACTAGCGCGAGCAGTCAGAGACATTGACAGATGAGTATATTTATGATTATACTCAATTTCCCAAATACTATTTTGAATGTGAGCTATGTGACAAAGACATTCTTGTGCAGAGACGACTATTTGAAAATATCAAATTTTGTGAAAGTATTGGAACAAATGAATATGATCTTGATGTTATTAAATCTGGTTATAAAATTCCATTTTACACAAAGGCACCAAGGCAGTTATTGAACAATTATATCTTCTTTCAGTTATACTAAGTTTGTGTCTGAGGCCGTTCACAATTTGTTAGATCGAAATTTAATTGAAATTTGCGAGGAACCGCCACATGTTGTTAATCCGTTGACAGTTTCTGAAAAAAATAATAGAAAAAAGAGACTTATTTTAGATTTAAGAGCCGTAAACAGACATTTATATAAACAAAGTGTTCAATTTGAAGGTTTAAAAGTGGCTTTGTCATTTTTTTTTGAAAAAAAAACAACACCAATTCATTGTGAAATTTGACATTACAAGCGCTTATCATTTAATTGAAATTTTCAAACCACATTGCGATTTTCTATGATTTTCCTGGAAGGGGACGGACTGCCAGGTCCGCTTTTTCCGGTTTCTAGTACTTCCGTTTGGGTTAAGTATTGCTTGTTGGATTTTTACAAAAGTTTGTCGCTTTTTTATCAAGAGGGTAGCGAGGGTAAATCCGTAATTATGTTTCTTGATGACGGATTTGGTTAGGCACTAAAGTAAAACAGCATTTACTCAATTCAGGTTTTATTCCAAAAGGCTGTCAAGACGCTGTTCAGACAATGATGTTTTTCGTTTACTCAATATCATAAAGACGATTGTAATTGATTAAAAATAATTGCAACGCTTGTCTATGATCAAATGTCATTTAGACGCTTGTCTTAAATTAAATATAAATAAGACGCTTGTCTATGATTAAATATAATTTAAGACGTTTGTCTTTGATTAAATATCAGTAAGACGCTTGTTGTGTTAAAGATCGATTAAGACGCTTGTCTGTAGTTAAAGATCATTAAGACGCTTGACTGAGAAAAATCTGTTTAAGGTTACATTACACTTAATCATTTTGTATCCCTTCATGGTCTCAGAAGGTAGGGCCTATTTCTTAAGGGTTCCTTTTCTCTTCGGGTTTGAAAGCGATTTAGCCATCGCACATATCTTTTTGTGATTACTTTATTGCATTGTATGTGTGTCTACAACCTTTTGGTGCATTTCATTTGGGATTACGTTGAAAGATGAATGTTTCGGGTGCTTTTATTGAAGAACGGGGCTTTTGTCGAAATTTCACTTCCGAAACTCTGTTTTCCGAGGGTGCCTGCCTTTGGGCAGTTTAATAATTGGACCCTATGGGAAATGGAATAAGTGCAATTCTACCTGTAATTGATGTACATCGGATAGTAAAATCTGTATTTATTTTGTGTGTGTTTTTACATATGTTTTTTTTTCAGATCCATGCGGATGAAATTTAGGCGTTACCGAAGGTCTTGGCGGACAGGGTGGAGCTGCTCTCGAGCATCATGCGCAAATCAACAGCAGAAAGTACCTGTTCCAAATATGAAGGCGCATTTATTCGAAGGAGAAATTGGGTTTTGTGCAATCGGTTAGGGAGTAGTCATATTTTCCCTGCTAAGGCTTTTCCGATGGCGTTGTATTTAGTGTCTCTATTACAAAGTGCTAAATCCTCCGCATCAGTTATATCTGCATGTTATGAGATTAAATGGATGCGTGACTGATATGGTTTGGATTCTTCCACTGATTCTAAATGAGCAGCTAATGTTTTAGAGGCAGCAAAAATAACTTTTTTAGGATAAGCGGGGTTTATACACAGTGCAGAATTATTACAAATACAAGTATCTGACATTGTGTTTCAGGATATATATATTTAAGGGTTTCGTTAAGCCGAGTAAAAACTGACAAGTATAGAGATGGGTCATGGATACCAATCGCTAAATCGGGAACTGTTGTGTGCCCTCACACACATTTACAGACGTACATTGAATGGGTAAACTTGAAGGGAGACGATTATCTATATTGCAGTTTTTTCTAAGACTAAATCCGGTTTTAAACCAAGAAAAGTGAGGAAACCTATGTCTAGCTTACGTGAGCAGTTTATTAAGGCTTTCCAACCGCATGTGACAGATATGTCTAGCTTTGGTTTGCACCCTTTGAGATCAGGAGGAGCTACATCTGCTGCAAACAGTGGTGTAAGGGATAGACTGTTTAAAAGACATGGTCGATGGATTAGTGCAAGTTAAAAGATGGATATGTGAAAGATGATATAAAGTCTAGACTGATTGTCTCTAAATCACTTGGTTTATAAACACTTGTTGTTGTTTTTGTGTGTTGTTCATAACAAACTTGTCAATTTTTATCTTGATTTGCCCAAACTTTTTTCATGTGGTCGTGCGCATTGATACCAAAATACAAACTGTATTAATTTTTCCATTTAATTCGTTGTTGTCGTTTTTTATGTAGGAGAAGTATTGGGTATATGGAAATATTATTTTCATAGTTTGAGCGCAGCGAATTAAAGTATTTTTTTTCCAAAACGGATGCATTCATATCAGTGTAATAGAATAAATCTTATTAATATATATAAATAAGAAGTAACAAGCAAACATTTATATTCTCTTTGTTTGTGAAGTTTGAAACACAAAATTTCTTCAGAAAATCATGAAACTCGTGGGAAATCATGGAAGTTGAGAAGCATCGAGCAATTCGTGGAGGAATAGGATATCTTGTTGGATTATTATCTTAGTGTTTATTACTGTTATCGCTCCGCATTCCTCGTGTACCCTCGAGTTTTACGTAGCTACAAGATCTCCTCTTCAACCAATGTCAAAAACAGGTCAAAAACAAGGACAAAATAAAGGTGGATAAAAGCGCACTTAACAAGAGGCATCTCCAAATTCTAAGAGTGACCAACCAGAAAAGTGCCACATTATGGCGGAGAGCCCACCGACCCAAACTGGCGTTCAGGCAAGTGTTTTAGCAGCGACTTCGTATAACGATCAACCTGCCAGCCCACCATACAGCGGTCAGTTCTACCCACCCAACTTACAGTTTACGACCCCAAATCAACAAGCTATTATTCCCAATGTAGCAAACCAATACCCAGCAGGGAATCAGTACCGTGTACGTACGCCGACATAACCACCACCATTGGCAATTGAAATCATACAAGATATTAAGTTTATCAAACTTAATCTGTCGCAAAATTAGATAAACTCGAAAAACTCGTTGATAGAATAAACGCGCGAGTCGAAACAATGGAACACGAAACTAAAATAAGAGACTCACGAATCAACGATATTGAAAATGCAATGCAGTTCACCAATAACGAAAAAGAACAATCACAGGAAAAAATGAAGATCTCTATCTCAAATGTATTTTTTTTTATCTGATCAGTGTTAAGACATAACAGCTACCCTTGCAATTATACTCACCAAAACTTGCGAATTGGAAGCAAAAACAGACGACTAAGAAAGCAGAAACATGCATAAAAACTTGTTTTTCTATGGCCTCAGTGAAACTCAACATGAAAAATGCGAACAATTAATACAGCAAGTAATATCGAAACGTCTCAAAATAACGGACGATATAGTGCTAGACCGGGTACACAGACTAGGCAAACCATATCAAGGCAAATGACGAAAAATCGTTGCCAAATTCCACTATTATTCACAAAGCGAGCTAGTGCGAGCCACCGCAACTACGCAGTACGATATCCTCAAGAAGCAGGTCTAGGCATCGGTATCAACACACCAAGGCCATCCGAACGAAACGGCGTCAATTGAGCGACGTATTCGACCGTGAAACATCTGCAGGAAAACAAATGAAATGGACAGGCTCCCGACTCATGGAGCGTCAAAACAGCAGTGATCAATTCAAAGAAGTTCTCAAGAAGGAAAAGCAGGAGGAACTGAGAACTATCGCATGGAATTTAAACGGTCAATTAAAAAAATGAAGACTTTACAAGCTATGTTAAGAATACGATCTAATATTACGGTCCGACACATGGACTTATTTTAGACAAAATACAAATTTAGAAATAAATGAATACATTGGTTACCATCTTTTCACCCATTTTGTCTATTTAAAAAACTAAAATCTTGCTATATAATACATTATGTGTATGTGCCTTTGTCTGTCTTAAATGTTTATGTAATTTAAAGTTACGTGTTTTTGTCTTTCATACAAGTAACTGTAATACATACTTAAAAGAAAACGCATATTGTTTTGTTAAACGCATGTATTGAACAGTACAATGGGAACTTTATCGCACTTTTTTTTCATAAATCACTGATTAAATATATTACCTTGTTTTCTTTATGTCAAAAACATATCCATAGACATTTTTTTAAATTTTTATCAATTAATAAATGAGCATTTACACTTTTCAGATTAGCATTTTTGAAACATATCAATAGTAAAATTTTACATTCTATCAATTAATAAATGAACATTCACATTTTTCAAATTAGCATTTTGGAAACATATCAATGCTTAAGTTTTACATTCAAACAATTTATAACTAAACATAACATTTTTCAGATTTGAAACTAATAATTAATTTCAACACGATTAAAAGTTTGCTTTCTCCTTTATCAAAGTATAAATACAGTCCTCTGAACCAGAAGTATTTATATATCAACTTCTGTAGGCTAGAAGCTTATTTGTAAGCTTAATTGCTGAAATAAATGTTGTTGCTGTTGTTGTAAAATGCCATCGATAAGCTATGCTCCACCAAATGTCCAGACGTCATGGTCAATTGGTTAACGGTGTTTAAAAAACTAAAACCAAAATTTGTAAACCGTGCAAATTTTAGGCTTGCTATAATTAAAAGAAGGATATAAATGTAAGGTAAATGTGTACAATAACCTATTGATTTAAACGTAGGGATCAACGTCGGTATAATACATTGCAAATTATTAAAATGTATTGGATTGGATTGAAATGGAAGTATTAGTGTTGGATAACACTTTTGTTTATCAAACTAACATTGCCACAAAAGGTAGTAATCTCATGACAAAAGAGCATGCCCAGGATTGTTCTACTTTGTACTGTTCTTCAGGGAAAGTGCAATAACTTAATTTACTTTCAACATAACATTTTCATTTTTTAGCACAAATGTTGTCATTGCACATGTTGCATTGTTGGTTATTTCAACAAGTATATGGTCATGGTAAGGTTTTCTTATAAAGTGCACAAATTTAACTTTTCGATTAGTTACCAAACATGAAAGGTCGAACTTCTTCGAAGAACAAATCACTGTGACAGCTGAAATTAAAACGGTTTACCACTTTTATATAAATTCATTCAACAAATGTTTCAATTAAAATGATTAATTTTCAATACGACTTGTTTTGTTATAAAGATTAAGTATTGGTGTATGATCTAATAACTTTGAAACTTATCAAAAATCAACAACAGATACATCGATATAATTATGTATTTAAAGAGTCATTTCGGCTGTTTTCTCCCGAAATAAAAACTTTTAAAAAAATCAACATATTCACATTTTTGGCATATATTTTATCTTTCTTGCAGCATACATAATATTTGGTAAAATAGAAACAACGCCAAATATATGTATACACACACGGTCAAAGTGATATTTAAACTCATGTATGTAAATAAAGCGAACTCTATAGAAATTACACCGAAATGTTATTTAAGAAAAAAATCACCATTAATCTTGGAAAAACATGAAAACAATATCTCATAATAACATATCATACCAATTATAACAATCTTATTAAAACTACAAAACTACCATTGATATAAACTTGTTCATCGTTGATTATAAATACGGATAACATGTTCACTGCGGGGAATCACGTGATCACAAAAGTACATCGTACGCACAAAATGACGGAACAAGCTCTCGCTTAATGACGAAAATCAAGGTATTCTCATATTTTATAATATCAAAATAAATGNTTTTCAATTTTTCTCCAACTATTAATTTGTGTTGTTTATGGACACGTTCAGATTGGGTTTAACATTCGTATTCAAAAGCGACGTGAGTAGCAGGGTTTGAAAATGACGTCATTGCACAAAATCTGACGTGCACTGGAAATAAACTTCAGGAATAATGATATCTTAAGTTTCGATGCAACAACATCGCGGGTACTTTGCGCATAGTTAGCATTTATTTTGATATTATAAAATATGAGAATACTTTGATTTTCGTCATTAAGCGAGAGCTTGTTCCACCATTTTATGCGTACGCTGTACTTTTGTGATCACGTGATTCCCCGCAGTGATGTTGCTTGGTCGATAGTACAGTGTGTTAAATATGGGTTGGTTACATGCTTTTTTATGGAATCATACATCTTTGCGTTAAGGTATTTCATAAAAGGTTGCAACAGTGCTGTGACAAACCATGTCTTATTGCTGGGCCAAGTGTGAGGTTGAGCGCTCTATAACCAGGTTTAAACCCCCAATGCGTTGCATTGACCGTTCCAAGGCGGTGACCCCAGCTTTATTCTTATTTGTGTTTATGTTGTTTTGTATTGTGCTGTATTGTGCTGTTTTGTACTGTTTCGGCAATCGGTCACTTGCCATAAATAAAGGACCAACTAATTGTTTGTAATAAGATTTCAATACTGCTCCAGCAGCTGGAGTTTCACTTCTTAATATTATAATGAGTCATTTCCTAAACACACCAAAATGTGGTATATCGTCGCAATAACAGTTCGCAACAGACACGCCATACATTTAAAATCATGGGTCAAAATATGTAATCTGAACAGACGTTAACATGAGCCACAGTTTGTAAAAGGATAACTGAAGGGATAGAGATTTTCATTTAATAAAATAAAACAAAAGTAAAATAGAAAACGACGAAACAATGTTTCTTCAGGTGTAACTGGATGTTGGTGGCAAGTCACGAACACAACATCAGCTGTATCTTTTATCACTTCTTGAAATATGTCTTAGTCAACGTCGATAACATATTCTTTATCACTTCTTGTAATATGTCTTAGTCAACGTCGATAACATATTCTGTTGATGCACAACTGCTAAGTAAACGAGTATCGTTGAATCTGACTACGCGACGGATTATATGCTGGCGTTTCCGTAGAATTGTACGCAGACTGAGTGTGATGAGGAGTTTTTCCTGTATACTTCCGTACAATATCATTTATTTCCATATCCTCCGTAGGTTTCATTAGCTCACGTTCAGATTCTGTGTTCGTATAACTGAAAACAAACACAATATTATTGGTTGTTATGCAATTGTAAATATATTGGTACAAATGATTTAAAGAAAAAGCACACGTTTATTATATTTATTAGTACATGTTATTTTATACATTAATGTTACAAAAAAGGGAACAATTCACAAAATCAAATTGTTTAATGATTATCGCTTAAATAGGTATCACCTACTGGTGCAGCTGGAGTTTCGATCTTTTTTAATTTTTACAAAATAAAATTAATTTCATTATATAATGTGTCAAGAAATTTACAATTTGATGTACTTGAAACAATACATTAAACAATTAACGTACACGGTTTTTTTCTTTGCTGAATTGTCTCTTTTTGCACGACAACCTGGATCGACAAAATAGTCTTTACAATTCTATAACAAAATAATAGAGTATAATTTAAAGATTGTTTAATGTCTGTAAAACTAAATCATATACTTATAAAGGTTTATTTCTGAAAAACGTTCGTAACGCGATACTACAAAAGAGTCACGAGTAACATTGATTTGTTCTTGATATCGGGCTTTTTGTAGAATCTATTCTTTCAGAAAACATGTTAATCATGCACTTATCATATAATCAACGGTTATCCGACATCTCATAGCGTATAAAAACATAATTAATTAAATATAAATACTGGAACAAAGGCTTGTTTCTGTATAAGTGATACAATTTAAATATAAAAAAGAAAATTATCAACCCAAACTGCATCATTTGTCTCTAAAAATGTTAGTTGAACAACTGTTTTTGTGTCTGTTGCAAACTGCGTGGTGTCTTATTGGGATTATACATGAAAGTTTCATCGTGCGTTTTAACATATGGATTTGTTGTATCATAATCAAATACATAACTTTTGACGGGACAAGCAAATTAGTTAGTTCTTACGCATCTTTTGTAAACTCGCAATTTGGCATTATCGGACTGTTTTCAACTGATTATAGTTAGACGTTTCATGAAAAAAGGACGAACCGGCATCTTTGTTTTTATTGTATTACGTCATTCCTTTCTTTGCGATTCTAAGTTTTGACTTTATGAACATTTATTGGTGATTTGTATCGCTGGTTATTAGACGAGAAATACATCATGGCATGATTTGCATCAATCAGCTTAAACAAGGAAAAACTAAAACTATTTAATTATTTGTTATAAACCTACATTGCCGACATCTACACAGGATTGTTCTCTTTTTGCAACATGTCACGTTGCAAGATATGCAAACAATGCAGACGAAGCCAACACACAGCAGAACTATCTGGACTCCATCTAGTACAACGCCGATGAAGTTGAGTGTGTTTTCTGTAAAGCAAATTTTATTATTGCAAAAAATGAAAAATATTACAATATCGTAAGTTACAATTCTATTGTTAATTGATTAATTATAAAATCTAAAGTACAATATGAATTGTTTTGATAACATGAAATTATATATACATATTTATAGTGAAAATATATAATTAAAACTGTGTCACTGTTATGAAAAAATAAATAAAATAATGTTACATGACTTTATATAAAGAGCACCGATAAAAAGTGTTGGTTTTCCTCCGTTGGCAAATGGGTATACATGTTCAACATTTACATACATGTATTTATATTGAATAGACAAATCACCATACGAACAGAATAATGATTAACTTGAAACTTCGATATACCTATTCTGATATCAAACATGAAAACAATTATTTAAAATTATTTCATATCTTGAATTTGTCGACAAATAACAATTTTCACTCGACAAGAAAACGTGATAAGATCTCATTTAATGATCACAACACTACCTTCGATGACTTTTCCCGTTGTAAGAAAAGTTTGAAGATCGTTGCGACTAATATCCACGGCAGCAGAATTCGTATTATTGTACGTCTCATAGCATGTATACGTCCCAAACGTATCCTCATTTACGTCAATTATGAAAAGTATTCCACCGACATCAGATTTCGCTGTTGCGTAGCTTTGTGCCAAGATTTTATCACTTAAATAACAGCTATTAATATTTGTGCTGCAGGCTGCAATAGTCTGTGTTTTGTTGGAGAGTTTATTAGTAAATTTAAAAGATATATCGCTGTTCAATGAACACTCAATCGGAAGATGGATGTCCCATTTCTTCTTGTTCACTTGGAGAGAAGCGTGTACTCCATCTGCAAGAAAATGAAATAGAGTTTAAATTTATTTGATTAATGATGAAATAAAAATACTATATTGATGCGAAGCAATGTATATTTTAAATACGTCGGTTAATAATAATGGTTTGTTTACACAAACTAGCTGATATACACAACCACTTGATAGGTACCTTATTCGATATGTATTTCGATCTTTAAAGCACATTACGCTGAACATGTAGTATAAAGATCAAAGTTTTTTTTTTAAACATATTTTTATTCAGAAACAAGCATATCATATACAAAGTATGCATATATAGTTACAACTGATTTACATGTTCCGAAAATGGATAAGAACAAACGACGATGTCTTGTATTGTTCTTCTCCGTACATAGTTTTTGCAGGATTTTAACTTAACAATTTAATCGATGGAAGTTATCGTTTTATAAACATACAATAAGACATTTTAAACAGAAGAAGGAGAGTTGTAATAAAAAGGCAAAACAGTTTTAATATACAAAACAATATGTTTTACAATTAAGAGTAACGAACAATGACATTGGTACCGGTATCGGAAGAAGGAAGGTAAAGGAACGTTCCGATGTAGTGTTGAACACAGAGGTTTGAAAGAGGTTTGTTATTTTTTATTGTTTTTTTATTTTGGTGTTTTGATGTTTTGATGTGACAGATAACTAGGTATCAAAGCGTTTACTTTGCTTAATGTACGTATTAACTGCATCAGAAATACGAGTGTTTTGCTCAATGTAAATACTTTCGTCTCCATACAATAATGTGTTCAGAGATGTAGGTGCCAGAGGGGTTATTGCATTAATGAGAACTTTCTCGGTGTTTCCTGAAACGGTCGCATTCTCAAAAATAATGATTTACGGTTTCAATATTTCCACAACTACATAAGGGTTACTGATCAATATTGCACATATAAAGGTCATGATTTAATGAACTACAATGAGTTTTGAGTCTAGAATGGAGCATTTGTTGGCGTCTTTCGCCATAGTAGTACAGTAAATTAGGTTTAGTAGTATCGCTAGAAAGGAGCATTTTAAACGAATGAAGAGAATCAGCATTATGTGTTTCTATTGGGAGATTTTTCCATTCTGTTATTGCGGAGGGAACGAATTTGTTTAAGTATGAGGTCGTGCGAGCTGTCACATTTCTAATATACGAGTTGTTGCTTCCGACTGTGTCAGGTACTAAGGTTATAAGGTTTTTAGTTATTTTGTACATAAGAATAAGTTTATGATTTCGGCGCCGTACATTTAGTTTTTTCCCACCCATTAATACATGAGTGGGTATTCGATACAATGTCATTTATGTATATTAAAAACATAAGCGGTCCAAGACTAGAACCCTGTGGGACACCGGCAGATATCTTTTCAAATATTGATTCAGCCCCTGGAAGAACCACCTTCTGTTTTCTGTCTGACAGATTGTTTGATATCCATTTTTACAAGTCCCCTCGTATTCAAGCACAGTGAAGTTTGTAAGGAAGTCCCTTGTGCCAAACATTGTCGAAAGCCTTACTTATATCAAAGAGGACAACTCTTACTTCGAGGCCATTGTCCAGGGCTTTACAAAATTTGTCAAAGATGTAAGTTAATTGATTAACGGCAGAGTCCCCTGTGAGGAAACCATACTGAGATTGGGTAAAAAAAAAGGGTTTTCATGTAAAAAGTAGACAATGTTCTTATAAAGTATCATCTCAAAAATCTTGTTAAGCGTGTTTAACAGAGATATAGGTCGATAGTTAGATAGCAAAGATGGATCGCCTTTTTTTAAAATACTGCACATACGTTTGCTTTTTTTCCATATTTCTGGCATAATACATTTGGACAGACTAGCATTTAGAAGATTACAAATCGGTGTGTTTAATTGTTCCATACATTCGTGTAAAATTCGATTGTCAATTCCATTAGGACCAGAGGCTTTCCCAAATTTCAAATTCTTAAAGGCGTCTAATACTTCATTTGGCGTTATAGTAATATAGTTTATTTTATGTTCACACGAGTTGTTACTTGCATCAAAGTGTTTGAACTTTGTTGTATACATTTACATGTAATAAATCGAACTGTAGAAAAAGGTTGTACAGTAACGGCACACATTTCAAACAGGTAACAAACTATTATATTTAAAGCCAACATAGAAAAACTATCTTGACCAAAAGTTATTTGGCTTTGCAAACTTCATTTTGAACGCAGCATAATGTTATTGTATGCAAATATATAATAATATGTATTAATTTAGCAATATAATAGCCTGTTTAGGGTTGAGTATTCTTTTTCCGGGTAAGAAGCTAGAAGAGAAAGACGCGCTATTAAATTTTAATCCATATCGTGATAAAGTAATACCTGCAAGCCATACAAAGATGAACAACCAGATCTGGCAAAACATATCCTGAAACAAACATGTATGAGTTGCTAGAAAAAGTACAAACACCAATGCGAATATGTCGACAATAAACTACAAAACATTTCATCAATATCACCTAGATTGTGCAAAACAATGAATTTTTATTGAAAATTGAATTAAATAGCAATTAAAAATTGTGTTAACATTTTAAATTTTCATTCCAAGAGGGAGAAATCTATTTGTTTAAGGGATGTTGCGGCAGTTTATTTAACCGAGGATATATTTATAGCAACACCTGATGCTTTTTTCACAACCCAATATATTTGTTATCACAATCATCACAAATGACCGAGTTGGTTCATAATAGGTACAAAGGTCAGTGGTTCGATCCCAGGTGCGGTTAACTTGTTTTACTTCATTTTTTCTTTCTTTTATTTCATTCTTGTTTTTTACTGGAGCTCTTTAGTCATGTTGTTTACATTAATCAATTTAAAGCATTTAATCAAAAACTTCAAAACATGCGAAATCTGTCTAGAAGTCCCTGTTATTAATGATTAAGGTCGAGTTTGATAATGTATGGTCTTATGTTTGTAATTTAATATTGTATTATTGTTGTGTGTTTTTGTGTAAGCTGTTGTGATCCCAGTTAAGATTGTAAACAATTTCTAATGTTTATGCATATCTCTAACAATCTATTTACCGGTACTTGTGTTTTGCCTAATTGCTGTATTTAATGAAATTTGACATAGACGGTAGGGATTGTTAAACAAAAAAATCGCTGTTAAAAGTGCGGTGACCCCTTTTTTTAATTTTATTTTATGATGACACCACGTAGATGAACATAGTTGAGCAGTTTCGCAGAATTCTATTAGACAGAACTTTTTTTAATTCCATTTATGTGGTTAAAATAGTAAAATAAATGACGCTTTTTAGGTGACATGAGCATTTTAAAAATGAAATTTCTTCAAATTTTAGTTGTGTACTCCATTTTATTGGTAGTGTATGGTTTAATAAAATGGTATATGATGTTTATTAGCTTATATAATATCTACATGTTGCCAATTTCATAGGTTATTAATGATTTTTACGCAATTAGAATTACTGATATTTTTCAGTTTTAATCAAAAAGTACATGTTCTATAATGGTGAATAAAATCAAAACAAGGCCGGTGACCCTATGTTTTATTTCATTTTTCATGTAATATTAGTATGTATTACTTAAATATACATTGTGAGCAAAATCTATTAGATGGAAACAATCAGCAAAACAGCAGCAACACCCCTTAATCTATAAATAGCGCGCACGTATGTGTTTCTAAATGCCGTTCAGATTTGAACTGACGTTGAATGGTTGTGTTCAGTTCATAAACAAAGAACATTGCAATTCTGATAAACCTATTAAAAAAAATATTGGTATCGTACGCAAGGAAAGTTATTGGGAAACAAACAAAAAACATATAATGTTTGAAATTGCGATTTCAGTTCAGAAAAAATGCGCAATATCTGGTATAGGGTAATAGTGTTTACAGTGTATAAATTATGTTTAATATAGTGGTTCCTTTTTCGATTATCATCTATTGAAATCGGTTAATAATAAAGCGTAAGTAATACTTTTCGTCAATAATTTGAAAACATCTTCTTCAAATAACATAGCGATTTACATACCCTGTCAACTCAAAATACCTTAATACAGTTGTTGCGTATACGCTTAGCTCCTAAAGGTCTAGGGGTAAGCAAATGTTTTTTATTTAACTTTGTTTGCCATTATAATTATGTTAAACTATATGCAGAAGTGTTTTTTTTGTTAGAAACTTTATAACATGTTTAAAAAAACGAAAATCTGTGAATATGTCCCTTAAAAAACAAGTATTACTTTGTGTGGTCTTAATCAAAACCGGCGCTTAATTTGACAACGCTTACAATGGTTTGTATTGATTCGGTGTTTATTTCAATATTGTTTTCTCACGTTCTGGATGACACGTGATTGTTTTCTGATCATCTGATCATACTCTCATGGTGTTTATCGAAAACATTGTACGTAATCTCTGCACAAAAAACTTCATACAAATCGGTTTTACTTTTTGCAAGATATAATGCACTTTATTAATGATATTTATGCACAGTGTTAAACTGTGTAAAATCAGCATCGCATTGGTTTTTATATATGTTTGTAAGAATATGTTTTGTCATTGAACTTCGTTATCAAATTCAAATATATTAATTAATATAAATCATTGATACAAACTTGATTTAATATATATATTTCCAATAATATAAACAAACATTACTACCATAGCTCTGTAACGTATCATGTTATTGTTATTGTTTTGGTTTTCATTTAAAGAAATGAATTCACTTACTTGGTAAAAGTTATACCACATAATGTGTTGACTGAACTTGTAACTTTTTTTAAGCAGTGAGGCACTTCATAACAATATACTCTATCAACACGTATTGATCAGACAGTCTAGCGGTTGTAAAATATCTTCCTTCGATATTTGATATGTAATGTTCAGGGTCTTATCATACAAAATCACATAAATTTAAATTACGGTGTTAAACACGAGACGTTGAAAGATCGTTCGAATTAACTCAATGTGCGATCTTGTAAGGTTATACTATTACCGGCACATTGACAAAATGCGCAGTTTTATTAGTCTGTTTGTTTGTTAATGAAATTTAACGTGGTATTCTTTTTTTTAAACTTGCAAAGTCACATGTTAAATATTGATTAAGTAAAATGAATTTTCAAAATCAAAAGCCCATTGTTATTATTTATCTAAGATGACTTAAATACAATGAAATGTACATACACATAAAAAAGATTGTATTATTTATTTATTGTTTGTATTGTTCTTGCATCGCCAGCTACTTAACTTCTTTTTTGTAAACTGACAATTTAAAGGAGCGTGTATGAATAATAAAACATACGTGTTCAAGAATTATATCTATTGGAAATATAATTCTGTATTATCCATCACTTTATGCACCTTTAAACCCGAATCCTTTTGATAAACATATACTATAGTTTCAGTTTGAGCCGCATAGCTTGTAATGTCTAAGGGCATGCTAGCCGGTGTTTCCAAAAAACAACACTGTATAAAAATACAATATTGCATTGTTAGCAAACGTGCGTGCTGGTTTTACATGAATGATTGTAAACAACTGTTCAGTCTTTGCAGCTTGCGGTAATGGTATTTAATCTTTATCCTCTGCATAATCAATCATTCGTATATTGCTATTGATCACGCTTTATCCGAGTTGTGTCAAACACATATTTTAGATTGGTTAATACCTTACGTGTTCATATCAGTGATTTAAACATAAGGTTCTTTTTATAAGTATCAGTTTAATGCAGAGTCATTTTAATAAATTTCCGATTAACCAACATTCACTGTATTTGTATAAAATTCAGTTAAAACAAGATATCATGATTTAATGTATATTATGAAATGTTTAGACTCCGCACTGCTATAACGATCTTAATAAGAGTTTTTAAGTAAGGTTTAAAAACGCTGGTTTCATAGCAGTTGTTTTATAAAAGGTGTTTTCGCTATAAGCAGGAATCTTAAATTTTATTTGCCGAAACAGCCGTTCAAGAATGATAACAGACAGATCATTCGATCGAGACATTTATCGATAGACTAATACAAAATCCATACTTGTTTAGTTTATCGTTAATCCAAAGTTGTGTAGTTATGCAAGTTAACTCCAACACTATCTGTATTTAGTGAATAGAATGCAATACTTTAAGATATAACGCATGTATTTCACGTATCGCGTTTCCTTTTGAAGTTTGATAAGGAGCTCTTAAATACGAATTACTACTTCAAGTGTGTATCTATACTTTCTTACATATCATATAACCTATATAGGTCTACCGGGGATTTTATAATTTAATATGTTTTTTTTAAACAATGTGTAGATTAAAGGAACATACACATGCACAATTAGCATTGGTAGAACATATATTACAAAGGCGTGAAGTACCAAACGCACATGCTCAACCCATGCTTCAAGGCAACGCTCGGCCTTTGCGAAGCATTGTTTTCCCTCATGAAACGACTTACTTTGAACTTATCGAATTAAACTTAAATAGTTTAATAGCCAAACAGTAACGTAAACGTTTAATTTACAAATGTAGTGCAAACAAACATAAAAGTATCTTTTTAATCTTAAACTTGTTATGCATACGAAATGGGGCATGTCGACGGTTTATACGAAATTATTTTTTTCAAAAAATAGGATTATCTTTTTAAAATTATGCATTATTGTATTTCTTGGCACATACATTTTGTTTCTATAAACGCTCTCTTAAATATTAAATTTCACAACATTAAAAAGTTGTCCCTCAGGACAAGTTTAGCGGACGCGAACAAATCCGTATTATTTGTTAAATTCTTATGAATGAAACGTACATAAGGCATCGCTGTACACATGCGCTCTATCGCTTAAGGGACTTTTGTGAAGTAAAGTGTAGTGAAATTTCCATTCAAATAGACGTACGTTCAAATCCAACTGGAGGCGTGTACCGAAAGTAATTGCAATTGTTTATAGTTTTCTGGAAGTTGTATTCGATATAACAGTATTACGAGATACATATCTGCTCCAAAAGAGGTAATGTGCATCGTTACCAAACGTGTCTATATTAAGGAAGAAATGCCGTCCATATGCCTCTTAAGGGAGACTTAATCATACGTTAACCTGCACGGGGTCAATCAAAATTGATTAGCCATTCGCAAGCAGCTCCCAAATATATCCTATACGCTTACGCAGAGGTGTTACTTTGTGACAGATGTCAGCATAAATACTTCTTGTCAATCTTGTATTAAAAACTTGTGTAGCTTTTATTTCAATTTAACAGAGAAATACTAGCTGGAGAGAAATCGAATAATAACATAATTCCTTTTTTGAGGCGATTGCCTGCTGCAATTCGCACCACTGGTAACGAAATAAACGTATACCAAAGAATCAGTTGCAGAATAAAGTCTGTTACTGCAATTAACCTAACTTTGCATCCAGATTCTGCATTCGCGAACAAAATAGCTCCGATCGCATGGTATGAGTATTAATGCGCACAAACTTATCACGTGACCAATTGAAAATGTGTCATGTGCACAAAGTACTCGTCGCTGTATGCACCTTCCATGAGGACTGCGTGTAACTCGGGTGCTAATGCCATAGTGAAAAGACGTTGCCATGGATGCAACGCGCGCTGTAAGCTGATGATGTCAACCTGTTACAATCCAAGGGTGTTTGTCGCACAACGAGTGTGTAAACATCGTGAAGGCGATCAAAACTGGATTGAACTGGATTTATTGATGAGCATTTCAGAAGGGGAAATTTGTATGCTGATGAAAAAAAGATACCCACGAAAAATATTTTTTTAAATACTTTATTTCTTCTTAAATTGAAAAAAATTATAATTGCTGATTGGGAAAACCCGTTTTTGGGGATCTTGTCCGTTTGGTTTGGGATCGGGTCCGTTTTACGGCCTTTTTTAAATAGCAGGAAAACCCCTTGAAGTCTCATCATTTTTATGACCTCAATTTGACGGTTTTTTGGTCGAATATTGCTCACATTCCACTAAAATAGTATACTTTTTGCCCATATTGCAGATTAAAAGCCNTCAAAAGCCCCCCCACCCACTCCTCTCCGCAAATATTTTTTTGCTGTTTTTGCTGTTTGATGGTAACTATAATGAATCATTAGAATATAGTTAATGCACATTTTATTAAAATAAAGCAATTTTAAGTTTTCAATGTGAAGTGCATGGTTATTAAAAATCCAAACAAATCGCCCCACCAGTACTTTCAGTACTTTGATTAATAATGGCAAGCGAAATATTACACAACGTCAGAGCATCAGACGCTTCTTTAAATCGAAAATCGAAAACAAAGTTCATACTTAATAAATAAAAGTGTGATATTCGCCTTGGACTGTAAGAGCAATGTGGAATTTAAATATGTTTTAGCTCCAAACCTCACATTAAGCCAAGATTTATTCACAAAACAGTAACGTGTAAAGAAAAATCGTTCGTTAAAGGTCAGTAAAAAATTAATAACGATACTTAGAAATAAAAGAAATAAGCAAAGTACTGGGAATGATCACACCTAAGAAAACAATGCGGACGGTATTGATAAATATCAGATAAAATATCGTTAAATAGACACCGAGACAGGTGCTGATAAAATAAAAATTATGCGAACACGAAGTTGACATATAAAACCTAAGACTGTACAGTCAGAGAAATATATCGTTTAGGTTACAGTATCAAAATGTCCTTGCTAAATTAAAAAAAATCTTGATGTTTTATCCACAGTAAAACATCGTTTTGAACCTTTTCTGCGAAATACGATAATGATAATTCATTTCTTACAAACATGGTGAACATAGTGCATATGCTTTAGGGAATAATGTGTGAGAGTAACTGTTAGTCTAAATGTATCCATCCATCCATCAAAATATACATCTATCCATTCATCCATCAATCAGTGTATCCATCCATTCATCTTTCTAGCTATCAAACGAACATCTTGGATTCAAACTAAACATATAATCGAGGACATTCTTTTTAGTAAATATGCATATTTATTAATATACGTTTAGCAACATTTTGCATCTATCCACGGTAACACGATAACAGGATAGATCTCATTATCTACTACCAAAACACATTTGTCTATTTGCTTTTTTAGAGCAAATCAACTTAAGAATAGAGATGCAGTTCAACTTCATAATTATGTAGCATATATTGAATTAGTCCCTTTACGAAAAAGATAAAACAATACATCCAGAAGGCCAAAAGCACAAGTGGACACAGTAGGCATACAGTGAAAACAATGAGAACGGCTTTCGTGTATATCTACAAAGCTTATAAAATGGTATTTTAAATAAAGCTAATTTTGGACGATAAAAGGTGAGCATGTGATGATAGTTTAGGAAATAATTGAAAATGAATGTCCTCCAAAACACACGGGTAACATTAACACTTATTATAAACCGAACGCAACGGTACAGATTTACTGCAATAATGATTACTTTCTTTTCAGTTTTAATTAAAAGGAAATGCATACAGGGTCATTTGTTAAAAAACAATATGCAGAAGAGGGACATTTTTTGCGAGCAAAAGCAAACCAGACAAACAAAAGGGACTTTAAAGCGATAATTGTCCCTTACCATTGAATGAACATTCCTTTAAATAGTTTACAAATAATTGAAACAACATATTTAACTATTTTGCAATCTGAATACATTGACAGATAAAAGGATGAAAACATATTCAAATATGTTTGCAATCTGAATACGTTGACAGATAAAAGGATGAAAACATATTCAAATATTTGTGTGCGTTACGTTGACAGAAAAAAGGGCGCCATCTTAAATATTGGTAAAAATAAAAGCAAGGGGATGCCAACCCGTTTGGGTTGCAGCAATTATAAGCCAGAGTAAAATGTTAATGGGAGGAATGAACAACCACATACAATTCAACAGGGTACAATGTTTCGTTTTAATGATATAGCACGGTTAGATGAATTATTGAGCAGAATAGTACTACACAAACAGTTTACAGCATTGTTTGCTATATTGCAGATCGGATCCCATTGTGATTTTCAATATTGGCACGTTTCATTAAAATTGATGCGTAATGTTAAATGAACAGCGTGCGAAAATATAAATAATACTTACTAATAAAGGATTATACAATATCATGCCATCCAAGTAGAAACAGGTACGTTCGTTACATATTCGACACAGGAACATCTAAGACAATCCTCAGAACTTCTGAAACCAAATTGATAGTTATTTTAATAATACCACGCATACCAGAATTCCACGCATATTGAAGTAACGCAAAAATACAATGAAACTAACTTTGTCGAAAAACAAGCGATAAACATTAGAATGAACTCCTCGAAATTGGTTTTAGAAAGAAAAAAAGTAGAAAAGCATCACTTGTTTGATGTCAACTGGCCAGTCCTTTTTTGAAATGGAACTGTTTTTACTGTTTTCATACACAAACCCGGTGATCATTTGCTAGGCTTTAGTTCATTTTTACAGATTATTGTTTAATAATTAAATAAACATTCTGCGGGGGAACCACCATGCTGTTTAAGTCTTATCATAATAATCTATATGAAATCATAATATTATTTCATATACAAATTGTGTATGCAAACATTAAAAACATGGTAGAAATTTATGGTATAAAATGTCAGTTAAATATGGCCTCGAGGTAATCATATCACATATAATTATTCGTTCTAGCGTTCGAATTTGTGAATTACTATGGTTTGTAGTACATCAAAGAATATTCCGAAGTTAAGTGTCGAACGTATTTGTTTGACATATTCTAGCTGCATGTAGTAATACTGTTTTAAACAGTATGTTAGCCTCGTAATCGTTCAGTAATGTGCGCTCGTATTTCACCGAGCAAAAATAGAGAAATGGTAGAATAATTAAAGAGAAACTACAGCATAAGTGCTGGACAGAAGAATTTCTCAATCAGAAAAGCCAAATTGCATAACAAGATAACACAAACAAAAATGCTATATGCTTCGTATCGTTATAACAGATAAAACATTTACATTAATCGACACAATATTAACGTCATTAGTTAAATGACAACCGCAGAAGAAAAACTGAAACAATAGTATAAGTTATTGTTATATTGAAAATGTAATATAAACTGAAGTATAATAGTAAAATCATATACGTAATTAAAATATCACCAATTATTATAGCCAACGCTAACTGATCGAGTAAGTATTATTCTTGCGATAGTTAAAATATTTAGCTAGATGGCCTGACAAGTAGATCAATATCGATCTGTCTACATTTGCAAAAATCATACACTGAGTAGATGCAGCCATAATATCAATTCAATATTTAAATCACGCAGGTGAAAATGCGTGCACAAAGCAAGATAAATCTGATTGCATTACGCTCTCAAGAGCACCGTAAAATAAGGACATTGAACATCCATTATCAGATATAAATAATATGTTAATTGAAACCGTCGCGACCGCCGGATTTTGCCCCTCACTCCCACATAATTAACGTACTAGACTAACGAAAGTTGGGACGAATTTTGAATTATTGCTGCAATGGACAGCTATTTCCAGTTGTAATTGAAAAAACAGTCAATTTTTGGTGTGGAGAACCCGGAGTAAACCCCACCTGTCCAGTTGGTGACCACCAACCAAACTCACATGCTTTCGGAAACGCGGATTGAACCCGGGTCGCCTAGGCGAGAAGCGTGCGTACCAACCACAGCGCTAACTGGACAGCCAGTGGAAATAATAAAGATATCATAACATCTATATACATATTTGGTAGACCAAAACGTAATTGCAAGATTTCACAAGTTGATATATTGAGGGAAGAATTCGCGCGCCCGATGTGGATCATAATTTTAGAAAGACAGACAGAGAAGTATATTAATGTACAAAACCACTCTAAAAGAGTAACGAGAGACGAATATGTCAGTTTGACAGGATCTGATAAATATGTTTCTGGTTGACGTTGATTTGAGCATACCTATTAGACATGGACCCCTGTCATAATGTAGACCGGTGCATGTGTTTATTGACCTTAACACGCTGTCATTATCTGACTTAACACTGGCGTTTTGCCAGATGTTGTTAGCGTGAATTGAAAAAGGCAGTGACTAATTTGAATTTCGTGTATCGTTTTGTCGAATGATAAACGACACGACGGTGTATAAATAGCCCCAGATAACAATTGCAATAAGACGCATTGGTATTATTCGTAGGATAATGATTCAGTGACACGTGGAAGCAAACCACAATTATGTCCCTTGCAAAACAAAATAAAAAGCAAAAACATATTACAGAAAACCAGATGTGACGTGCATGAATCTGACTGTTTTATATTAAAACATGAGGATAAAGCGGGAATCCAAGTGACAATATACATTTACATGCGCTTATAATCTTTCAAACGAAAACATTTCTAGACTAAAGACAACTCTCATAAATAACATATGGAGAAAATGTACCGGTTCAACTGTTTTTTGCGCGTGCTTGTAATGTGTTAGCTCCGTCCATTATTATTGCAGATTAACCTATGGCTGATTTTCTTCTTTGTTAATATGAAAGTGTGCAATGTATATCATGCACATCCATGTTTTATTTTCGCAACGAACATTTGTCGTTATATATCAGGGCAACGAATATTATTAAAACGAACAAACATATAAGCGTTTCAGAAGCATACTTTGGAATATTTATAGTACTGCTGATGAAGCGACTTAAAATAGCGACTCACCACCAGCTTAATCAAACTGCAACTCAAACGAGTCTCCCGTATGACTGGCTTCATGGCTGAAATTTAATACAGAAATACACGTTTGCTTTGACCGATCGATTTTATTGATTTGATGAATATCAATGATTATTTAAAGGGACCTGTTCATGTTTTGGTATATTGAAAAAATTGAAAACAATTGTTTCAGATCTGCACATTTGCGTTGTAGTTATGATATTTGCGAGGAAACAGTAATACTGAACATTTACAATGCTCTAAAATATCCATTATATGCATCTTTTGACGATTTAAAAACCTAAACATTATGAAGCGTTACAAACGAGAAACGACTGAATAATTTGAAGAGTTCTGTTGCCATCATTATATTTTGTGATATTACTAGGATTGCTTATTTAAAGTATAAAAACAAACTATTACTATATCAGCATGGATGGCCGAGTTGTTTAAGCGCTTAACTTTTACTCTAAAGGTCAGTGGTTCGAGTCCCGGTGTGGATGCCTTATTTTTCTTTCTTTATTTTTATTCTTGTTTTATACTTGACCTATTTAGTTCCGATGTTTACATTTATTAATTTAAAGCATTTAATGACAAACTTCAAAACATGCCAAAATCTTTGAACAAGTCCCTTTGAAATATTATATAGTTTTGATGTATTGATTTTATGGTAATATTCCATATAAAACAGTTTGAAATACATGTATTACAATAACAGAGAATGTGCGTCTTATATATAATCGTCTTAAGTATAAATGATATGAACACAGTTTGATTTTAGTTGTATGTTTCATTTCTATCAAAAGAACTGTATTTAGTTATACATAAATTAAGTTTCAATACAAACCGTTAATTAAGCAAACAATAAAATTAAGTGCTACTTTCGTTTTTAAGCTCAAGATACGTAACATTAAGCATGTTAAACATAACTATAAACAATATAATTATATATATATTTATTATATTCAAGTTGAGATTTTTTTTGCGTTCGTAATAAATGTTAAGATTTTACATTACATGTCACAGCAAGAAGATATGAAAAAAGTACCGTTTTTTTATAAACACTCCGCTGTTTTGAATATGCGTTCTTTCGGTTAAGTGAATTTCGGAAAACCAATAACCAATCGGTCGCTACGATATCATAAGATCGATATTGATCTACTTGTCAGGCAATCAAGCTCAATATTTCACAATCACATTAATAATACTTACTCGACCAGTTAGCGTTGGGTATTGGTGAAATTTTAATTTCGTATATGACGACACGACGGTGTATAAATAGACCCAGATAACAATTGCAATAAGACGCATTGATATTATTCGTGGGATAATCATTCAGTCACACGTGGAAGCAAACCACAATTATGTCCCTTGCAAAACAAAATAAAAAGCAAAAACATATTACAGAAAACCAAATGTGACGTGCATGAATCTGACTGTTTTATATTAATACATGTAGATAAAGCGGGATTCCAAGTGACAATATGCATTTAAAGGCGCTTATAATCTTTCAAACGAAAACATTGCTAGACTAAAGACCAAGTATCAGTCAATCGAGCATAATTTCCCATGCTCTCTCATAAATACGCTGAAACTTGGGATTTAAACGCGGTTTAGCTGAATCCAGTGCTAAATATTTAAAATAGTTGAAATTAGAGCTTAAAATAAATTATTACTTATCGAGAGGATCTGCTTATACATTTAAACATTCTACACGAGCAAAAATTTAAACTATCCAATTGGCCTCAAAATTTCATCATAAAATTGCCAAATACATCTTCATAAGTGGAATTGTAATCATAACTTTTTCGATCAACATAATGTTTCACAATATTTCAAAAGAAACTACAAGTCACACATGATGGCTGAGCGCCAAGCAAAAGTGCGTTGTGGTTTAGGTTTCATTGAATGACAAACGCTATGTTGAACTATTTTGATCCTGTTTCTATGTGCAAACGTGACTTAACTTAAGGGAAATAAAATACATTTGTTTATAACCAGTCACCAGGAAGTTAAAAGTTGATGCAGTTAGTAGTGAGATCATTGGTTAGTAGTGTGGTCACACTCGCCAGATAGCACGCAATGAGTCAACTAATCACAGTTTGTGTCTTCGATGTATTGCATTACAGATTTCAAAGCTTTTTCATGAGGATTTCTTCGTTTCATCGCATATTACACTTGATGTACGCGAGCTTAGATCAATCAACACAAATTGCTATACAATCACAACTGAAAGAGTATTAAATCCACATAAACGCTAATTAAGTGGAAACGAACAGTTTTGTCTATTGTTTAAACAATATTATTTAAATACAACATTTGAACATCCCCTTTAACTATTCCAATCCATTTGAATAAATACAAGAGTGATGATTTTATTGCAA
>VMBQ01010030.1:0-29146 GCA_007657795.1 Dreissena rostriformis | reverse complement strand
ATACCTAAGGCAACTTAATACCCATAAGTTCTCGTTAGGTATTATCCGGATCTGTAAAACGTCGGGAAAAACCCATCG
This sequence comes from Dreissena rostriformis, assembly GCA_007657795.1. Taxonomy (NCBI): domain Eukaryota; kingdom Metazoa; phylum Mollusca; class Bivalvia; order Myida; family Dreissenidae; genus Dreissena; species Dreissena rostriformis. The sequence goes on along the minus strand of VMBQ01010030.1, from coordinate 29,068 downwards.
TACCAGTAGGTATAAACAACACTAACTCATTTTATCAAGTAAATATATTTTCACTTCAATAACAACATTTGATGCGGTATGTGATTATAAACAGTTTTCGAATGGTTCCGCTTCGTTTATACCCACAGATTAGTGTTTTGTCTTTAATATAACCCATTTCGGAATTAGTATATTTCATTATAGCTTTCTACATTTTATACACCAAATTGTGCCGGAAATAATTGATGTTGTTTTCTGAAAAGGCCATCTTATCATCACCTCAAAAGGGAATACATCATAAACCAGTTAGCGAATAGTAAAGAATCGTCATAGTGGAGATGATTTTAATGAAATTGTGCCCTACGATTCCAAAAAAGGAAACGCAATGCGATTCGGATTAAGAACAAGTGACGGTCATTCGATTTGAATGAGATGAGACTAAGCATCTCTTACGAACTTATTGCACTTAGAAATGTACCATATTAATATTGCCGATATTGCTTGCCTCAAGAATGTATTATAGCCACATATATTCAGATTGTATCAATAGCCTAGTAAGAGCAAACGGGTTACATTTTCTTGATAAAACGGACTATGTTAAGACTTTATAAGAATAAGAATTTCTCTCCTCTTCTGGAGTTTCCTTGTTTGATAAATTAAATACTTAAACAGGTTGATTTGTGCTGTGCGTATGTAGTAGAGCGTAGCCCCGTTCATATATTGAATGGCATATTTCAGTCTTCAGATGGTATAGATAAAACATTTTAACGATCTTCTTACACCTAGTTTGTTTGAGAACTATAGGTATATACATCGCTTACTAAATAGTCGAATATATATATATATAATATTTTATAGATTGACCATATTTTGTGTTTGCTTGTAACTTAGAAACCTATACCCTAAACATTTTAATAGATTTCCGATACTAACGACACAGTGCTTCAGCGGTGACCGTCCCAAGGCGCTGAACCCAGTTTTAATCATTTTATGTTTAAAAATGGGCCATGTTATATATGTGGTGGATAAGAACACGAATTTATATCCTGATATATTTTTTTGAGATTATAATTGTTTGCTATACTGTATATGATAAACCAATGTTAAAAATGCTCATGCAATTTAGAAATAGTTGACTTGTCTATGTTCATCGGTAAGGCCCCCCCCCCAACCATCGCCTTCCCAACACAGATATTGTAGTTTTGATAATGCGAGGTGAATGAACAGCAATATTTTCATCTGCGCAGTTTAATAGCCGAACACTAGAACGAATCAATTTCAGGAAAAGGACAACGAGATCAATTGAATGAACTTCAAAATGCGTCTGAGAGACAAAACTCATGCATGTTAATGAGATGTTAACTGTGATAGCTGGACATTTACCGAGAAACTCAAATTCGTCAGCAATAAGTCGGTCACTTGATTGAATTGATCGATTTTAATGAATAAATCCGTCGAATTATTTAAGGACAGACAGACAGTTTATTCAGACATATACTGAAGTACATCGTCTTCATTCTTACATATACACACGTTTTCTGTACGGTAAATAGGTTTAACAACATAATGTTACTTACCATGGAATTAGTCATGTAAGAATACAAATACAAATAAACACATTCGATGGCAAGAACACGTTGGTTCTGTCAAGGCGGTACTGAAATGTATTAAACAGAACTGTTAAGAATCGTATCTCTTATAACAAAAGCTTATACATACATTAAAAATTACTGTTTTGTCATATGAAACTAATAAATTGTGGAATTTATACACAGATGGGTTGAAATAAAAATAAACGGCTTATATATCATCAAGGTCGAATATTTTAAATAAATGCCCTTTTTCAACAAATGCATACATAAAACGGGATCAGTCGAATTAAAGGTCGATATTTTTATTGTGAATGCAGTATAACGTATTCCTGTACATATTTTCAATTTAGTAATAGTTCCATCGTCAGAGGCTGCCTTGCAGTAGAGCTAGTTTTGTTATGTAAATAAACCTATTTACGATAATTCTTACACCTAGTTTGTTTGATACTTTCTGCAGATACATCGCTTACTTGACAGTTTAATATCTATTATAGAAATACCGTACTGAGAACTTTAAAACTTGTCCCAATATTTTGTTTAGTACATACTCACGCCATAAGAACACTAGTATTATTTATATAGTATTCGATTGACGAGTCGACGCGCCTTTTGTTTGTGACTAATTCTGGGGTAGGTGTGGCTCGATTGGTCATTGTCGGCTCGGGTAATACTTAAAAGTACCCCTGGTACTCTTAAGTATACAAAAATGCATCACGGGTACAGAAAATATACTAAAACGTACCCGACCAATATAAGACTGTACCCGAGTCTTATTCCCATCCAAAATCCGATGTCGTGAAACGTTATGAAATAAAAGTCTCTTTTAATTAAACCTGCATCATTATGCTTTTATGAGTATAAGTTTCAATAATATAGAGGCCATTTTTCAGAATATTGACATAAATATAGACATAATTAATTTGACAAAAAATGAGCCGACAACGTCCAATATAGCGTTATAATTCCCGGTTCTGTTAAGTATATTTTCCGTACCCGGGGTACATTTTAGGAAACATAAGAGTCCCCGGGGTACTTTTAAGTAGTAAAAGGTTTTCTCCCAAGGCTTTTTTAACCCCGATGATTTGCATTGACATATCACGATCACACTCATCTCCTTGTTGATGTACGCCAGCGCTTTTTTCATTGTGGGCATGGTTTTCTTTGCCGGCAATGATGGGCGATCGATATGGTCGTCTTCGTTGTCACAATCGTTGGCATCACTCTTATCAATAATTTCACTCACCATTGATCTAAAAAAAACAACTGACAATTGTATACGGAGACTTGAATCGAATATTGAACATTCCAAAATAATATTGACCTTAAGCCGGTGTGACTTACTCATACCCTCTGATAATAGGATAATATAAGGGTATTCTTTAGGGTAGTATTACTTTAGTATGCGATAAAACTAATATGTTTGACACTCCCACTTTTATAATATAAGAGTGAAGTGTAATATTATACAATACTGCTTCTTTAGGTATTTCGCAGAATGTCCTTCAGATAAAATTCATTAAATTATATCCCTGGGCATCACAAACGATGGGGATGTGTTCACCACACTCCTTGTAGATTTATTATCTTTGGAAAAGGGTATAATCGGTTATTTAAATTCATATAAATAATATATTCATTTATTTGGCATTACATATGAGACTTAGAAATAGATCAATGTTTCGTTATTTCCGCAGTTTTTCATGATAAATCAAACACATCTCAAAGGTAGAAATGATAAGTACTTAACATATGTTAAAAATGTATTTATAAGTACACATGTCAATATATATATATGTCACAACAAACTCATAAGATTTTCGTAGGATTTTCCACACCTACACATTTAAAAATGAAATTAAAATGTTTTTATTTTCATTATTTCGTCTGTTTCGTCTGCAGCACCCGATTATTCACCGAAGGGCTATTGTTTCTAAACATTTTATCACGCCTTCATTTTTTAACGACGAATACTTGTTTCGTTGAACGGTTAATAATACAAAATAGCAACAGAAAGGTGTTTGGTCCTGTCTTAAACTAAACGAAAATGTCAATTTCGTGTCGTTACTCGAGATCAGTCAGTTACAAATATGTTTGCAGATTCCAAATAATGTAGAGACAAATGTTGAACATGCCAACATAGTGACACCGTTATCGAAGACTTACCACGCATCTGATTTCAATGTGATTTCTTGAAGAAACAAATCATTGCTGATAAACAATATTAGTAAATCGAATCCCGAATGACGCAAACCATAAGATTACACGTTGATACTTTTATGTAACTATTGCACTTTCGTCTACCAAGCTACATGTTAAATTCGTGTTTAACGATTCAATGCTTTAATCTGCCTTTCAGACATTAAAGTGATACAGACAAATGAAAAAAACCAACAAAACACCGATGGCCTATGGGCTATTTTTAGGCAAGGATAGTAGATTAAAAAAATCCATATTCTTATATTTTAAATTATGAAGCGGTAAGACAAATATTGGTAATTAACCATTAATGTGTCTGCTATTTGGAGAATTTTCTCTATTTGAGACTCGACTGCATAGCATTTCTGGAGAAAAAAAAAACGAAAAAAAAACACAACGAGAACGTTCCATTAAAAGACACCAATTATAAAATGTCATTAAGTCCGCTAGCGGATAATTTTCGCTATTGGAGACTCGACAGTACAGATATTCTGAAAGAAAAAAACACGCAAACGAGAAAGTTCCATTAAAAGAAACCAATTACAAAATGTCAGTACATATGCTTAGCCCACCTCTTTGAGTGGTTTTCTCCGAGTTCTGAATTAACCCCAATCGATAAAGTCTTCATGTACTTTTATGCTTTGCATCCTTGACATAGATGCGTTGATGGATGGTATAAAATGCTGCTTTCTCGATAACAGTATCCGCGTGAGCTTTAAAGGGACCTGTTGGATCCAATTTTCGTAAATTGACAAAATTGCAAAGATTTTTTTTTCAGATTTGCACATGTTTTTTTTTGTAGTTATGATATATGCGAGGAAACAGTATTATTGAACATTTACCATGCTGTAAAATATCCAGTATATGCATCTACTGCCGATTTAAAAACCTGTAAATTATCAAGCGTTACAAACGCGAAACGATTTAATAATTTGGAGAGCTCTGATGTTTATCATTATATTTATTTTTGACATAACAAGGATTGCTTCTATAATGTATTCAATAAACCACTCACTGAATAAGCACGGATGGCCGAGTGGTTTAAGTGCTAGACCATTACTCCAAGGGTCATTGGTTCGAGCGCAGTTGAGGATTTCTTATTTTTCTTTCTTTAATTTCATGTATTTTACTGGAGCTATTTAGTTCCAATGTTTACATTTATCAAATATAAAGCATTAAATGACAAACTTCAATACAAAAAAAATCTGAGAAAAGGTCCCTTTAAGGCTGTTTGTATCATATAACAGTTTATATCGAGAATAGTTCACTGAAAGCTTTATTGCGATGACATTAAGGCAGTTTGTACTGTATAACAGTTTATATCGAATATAGTTCACTGTAAGCTTTATTGCCATGACTTTAAGGCCGTTTGTACTTTATACCAGTTTTTATTAATTAACTTTATAAACTTACACTAGAATGTGCTCAATTGTTTGCCCCGTACAAGTTGAGCCTCGAAACTCGCCTTATACGAGAAAAAGGCGGCCAATATGGAAAAACACGGTCAATACGGGTAAAAGGTCGGCCAAAACGAGATGAAGCCAATCAGAAACCAGGAAAAACTCGGCTTTATATGAGAATCTAAATTTCGACAATTTTGGACGCCATTTTGAGGTTGAATGCTTAGTTTTGGTGCAAAAGTTTAAATCTGGACAAATATAATATTGCAGTGTACCGAAAGGCTCGCGACAACAATTTGTTGTTTAATAACTTTATTGGCAACAGCAATGTTCACAGTTATCAATAATTATGTGCTGAATATCATTTCCGACTTCAGCAGACGACACAAAACAGCGAAAATTGTAAACAATTGCGATAATTTAACGAAACAGCGAATAATCGTAAACACTTTAATAATTTAAGCAACACAATGGAATTCGAAAGTGAAATTCAAGCTTTTCTTTCTTTCCTGCTGTCTTCAGCTAAATAACAAAGCCAATATGAATTCAACTAATTAAAAACATTATAATATCGAATTCCGAAATACTGAAAGTTGTATGTCTCTTGTTACAGAATATTGTCGTTATAGCCTCGTGTGTAACAGAGAATATCATCACCAAGATTAATATCATTGTCAACGAAATCAGTATTGTTTTGCGAATTATATTGTTTCCAATTATTGTAATCTATGTTTTAGATGCTACTCGTTGAAGCAGCTGAGGTGATCAATTTGTCTGTCATTCTGTCTGTCTTACGATCCGTCCCTTAATGGGAGTAACGTTTCATTTAAATGTTTAGCTGACATTTTCTACCATCAGTCAACTCAGCTCTCCTCGATTACACTCTCCCTCAGCTGATTGCGACAGCCAATTTAACTCTTTCAGTGCTGGAACCGAATTTTGAAGGCCTTTGCAAACAGTTTGGATCCAGATGAGACGCCACAGAACGTGGCGTCTCATCAGGATCCAAACTGTTTGCTATTCTGATAGTATTCTTTGAAAAAAAATCGAAGAAAATGCTAATTTTAGAAATTCAGCAGACAACATTTTAGCAGACGACAAATTTCCCAGCATGCAAAGGGTTAATGTATTATGGTAATGCATTGACTTACAATATATATGTCAGTAAAGCTATATCTGCTGTACATATTATGTCAGTTAAGATATATCTGTACAGTAGTAAATGTATCGTTTATAAAAGACGATTCAGAAGAAGGAACAATACCAATTCTAGTCTTGATTTGAGTTAATAAATGCGTGAATTACTTTAAAGAATACCGTTACAGGTGAATTTAACATGCACATAGCTTAGCGAGTCTTTGGTCTGTTGTCACTCTTCAATTTTTAGACTTAATTATAAGAATAAAGAATACTCTTAGCACTTTAAATTTCTAAATATATTATTTTTGTATTTCGAGTCTTACTTGATAATTGACACTTCAAATAACATCAATCTTATACACTCAACACCCTGACATAGGCATCATTAATAGCATATATCTATTTAAACGCTTAAGTCAGTTCTGAATTAATATCAATCGATGTAGTCTTCAGGCACTTCTATGCGTTGCATCCTTTACATAGATGCGGTGATGGACGATATATACTTGCAGCTCTCCTTGATAACAGTATACCCGTGGGCTGATTTAGATGACATGATGGCCGTTTGTACTGTATAACAATTTATATGAGACGCGCTCGATCAAAAAGGGGTTTAATGCATGTGCGTAACGTTTCCGCTTTCTGCTTTTATTGTATTCTTCGTTCAAAGGAAGACTGTTCTTGACGAAAATCCAGTTGAAGCGGAAAGTGTCGTCCCTGATAAGCCTATGCGGACTGCACAGGCTAATCTGGGACGACAATTTACGCACATGCATTTTACCCCCTTTTCACAGAGCGAGGCTCACATCGAATACTGTTCACTGAAAGCTGTATGTATATAGGAACAGAAACTTGTCGTAAAAGCATCGTGTCTAAGGGAGAACATCATCAGCAGAATATAAATCATTGAACACTAAATCAAAACTGTTCTGCGAATTATAGTTTTTACTGATGCTATAATTTGAATATATGTTTTTTGGAAGCTACTCAATGAAGTAACTCCGTTTGTCTGTCATTCTGTCTGTCTTACTATCCGTGCCTCATTAGGGGTAACGTATCATTTAATGTTAAGTTTAAATTTTCTACCTTCGATCTACTTGTATTGTGAGAATACTGAATACCGCATTATGAAGGAAACGTTAATGTACGATATGTTGACATCACTACATCACATGTGAAGACATTCTCTACCATCTACCAACTTGTATTGTGCGAATATTGAATCCTGAATATTAAAGGTAACGTAAATGTACGCAATGTATACATCGCTAGATCACATGCGGAGACAGTTTTTTTTACATCGATCAACTGGTATTGTGAAAATTCTGAATCCTGCATTCTAAAGGAAACATAAATTAGCGCTACATTTACATCGCTAGATTACATTTGCTTTTCCCACCCTTCATTTTTTAACATCTCGAAATAATTTGGGTCGGTGTGATCCTTCGCCGTTGATCAATCATAATAAATGGTTCTTTCTAATATAAGAATTAAAGTACTCTGCCAGGAAATGCATGATTATAGTTCAGTTGTTATGTTGCTCCTTTTTCATTTAAAATTGTAAACGTTATATTTAGCAATACTGCCTTTTGTGTGCGTCCAATATATTTATATTGAATAGTCCAGTTTACACGATCATTTCCGATCATACCCAGGTCAATTCCGAAAAAAGAATCTACATTATGTTGAAACAAGAACTACAGCAGATATTTGAAAACGAGGTTAAATAACAAGAGTTCATTTAAATATGCTGATGAAAACTTCCTTAATATTATCCAAGGGCTAATTCCTTAATAGACACGTGTTTACCGTTATTACGGCTAAGTCACACAACTTTATTCTATAACGTGAACGCTAGCGCTTTTGCAGACTTGACGTAGTAATGAATGACGAACGTGAATAATGCAAATAACTCAAAGAATGTAATAGGCTATCATAAACAATATTATTTAACTTCGTTGTGTACAATACTTCGATACAGTTGTACTCTTACAGAGCTAGCACAGTCAAGTTGTACTTTCATAGCGTCAGCTGTTTCCTCGTCTGCATCCTGCGCCGAACTTGTACACAGTGCTGTTATATAGCCTAATATAATCAGAAACAGTGGCGACTAATATAATTTGAAACCATGTTTATACCCGCATCTAATTTAATATAAAATAAACGAGTCAACGAACAATGTAATACACTACTGCTGTTTAAATAATGTGTTTAGGAAAGTTAATAGTATTACATGATTCGTTTATTAAATGAATAATGTGTGTATGCTTATATTACAAAGTTTTGGATAATATAATCGGACAAAATGCGTAGTTATCATACAGAAATATATTATGGCTATATATAATTAGGAAAACAAATACTAGTATGAAAATGCATCTGTTTAAACGTGTTCACATTAAAAAAAATATATTCTACCATTCTTTTCTTAATCTTCATCAAATATGATGCGTAACACTTTATAATTCGTTGTGCTCCTATGGAGTTTGTTCTTAGTTTTAATTGTACGTGTGCTATATTTTTTTTTGAACCTATCCATATCAAATGTGTTTTGTCGTAGTTAATTTCAATCCAAAGCAAAGACTCTAAAGCACAACTTTGTAAAAACTGCAAAACAGTATTAAGAGAGATGTCAGAACCTTCCAACAAAAGAGAGGTGTCGTCTGCAAATTGAGATATCTTGTATTCAGCATTTTCTATTTTTATTCCTTTAATGTTTTATTTGTGTTTCGAATTAGAATAGCCACAATTTCTGAACTTAAAAAAAAGATATATGAGCTGATTGGATATGGTTCTTTGCACGCTTTCACGTGACGTACATTGTGCATGATATGATCCCCGTCACATGACTTGTGCTAGCGGTCACTATGCTTCAATGCATCCATTCAGCAAACGAGACAAATTAGCGTTCATAAAAAGCAGTGCAGTTAGGTCGCGGACAATCGGTAGCGTGAGTAAAAACCAAGTGGTATTTTATTGTTGATACATTGAATGCAAAGAATATATCTCTGAGAATGTTAGGTTTTGGAGGAATGATATCAGTTGTGTTTCGCAAGAACGGTTATGTCTAAACCCGTGTTGGAGGGCGTATAAAACATTTTTTATTATCAAGGTTAGACATGATAGAGCTAGCGATGAAATGTTCAAGTATTTTACAGCAAATGCATGTAAGTGATATTGGCTTGTAATGTATAGCATTATGTATGTCTCCTTTTTTTAAAGACTGTGCATACATTTGCATGTTTCCAATCAGTTTGGATTTGTCCAAGAGACAGAGACTTTTTAAAGATTGAAGTCAGGATTGGGGTTATTTCTGCACTGCATTGCTTTAGTAATCCGCAGTGTATTTTATCTGTACCTGAGGCATTGTGGATTTTAAGGTTTTGTAATTGTTTTGTAACTCAATTTTCTGTGATGTTGACGTCTGGCATGGCTGGATGAAGGTTGTGACCTTTGTTAGGAATAGCATCAGATGTGATTGGTGTGATTGCATCTTGGAAATGTCTGTATAGGATATGAGCTTTGTTTTATGGTTCCGATTTAAGGAGTCCATTTTCCCTAAGAGGCGGTTAGGTCTGGCCTTCAGATTGTTTAGACTTGATGTATGGGAATAGGTTTTTGTAATTTAAGAGTGTGCTGGGTTATCTTGTTCTGAAATTGGGATGTCAATGATTAGGTTTTCAATGTATTGCCAATATGTCTGGCGCTGCTTTTTTGTATTGGCTTTTTGGTTTCTTTAGGTGATTGTTTTTACGGTTTTGCTGTTGAGATTTAAGATATTTGCGTTTGTGTGTGTTCAGTTGTGTTTTATATATTTGATTTGATAAGTGTTTTTGTGTTTATTGTAGGTCCGTTCTTATTTTAATAGAATCTGCTTTTGAGCTGTTTTTTATTTCTCTTGGTTTAGTTTTGCATCTTCTAAGAGAGGTGGTAAGTTCGAGATAGAAAATATCGTGGGCAGCTTCACCGATATGCGGTATTGTTTCGAAGTTGTCGATGATAGTAGGATAATTTGTAAGGAAAAGATCAAGAATGTTATCACAACGTGTTGTTTTTGTTCACGATTTGTATGAGAGGATGCTTATATGTTCAGAAGTTTTTGNAGATTTTTCTTGGGTTTTGGATTGTGATTTCAGCCCAGACTATCCCGCAATCTGTTTGCAGTTCCCTCGCCGCTCAGGACAGAAACGGAAGGCTCACAGCAACGAGGACCCCGTAATATCATTGGCTTTTCCCGTTTGCCTCTCGGTCTTTCCTGTATACTGTGAATTTATAAGGGGAAAATAATTCATATGACGAGACAGTTGGATCAAGCCAGATTTCCGTTTCAATTATCACATCTGGACAAGTAGATTATATAACAATCCTTCAATACATCAATTCAGAAAACGAGAAGAATTAGTGTTCATTAAAGGCAGTGCAGCTAGGTCGCGACTCTTGCAATGACGAAATCGGAACACCCACGGGCAATTGGTACAGACAGTAACAACCACTTGTATTTTAATGCTTCATACACTTACGCCAAAAAGAAAACTTTCTGATAACATGAATTCCCTAAGGATATATAATCCTTACCATCCGACTGTTTTTTAAGGCAATTAAGAATTAGCTTATAAAATACGGGACTGTACATACACTAACATAAGACGAATTAATTCATTAAAAAAAGGCAAATGTTACATTAAAACTGCGGTCAACCCATTGGAAAGCCAACGCCAACCAGTTCGGTTGGGGTTATCAATAGCCCTGAAGTATTATAACTGTTTTGCAACCTTTATAATCGGGCGTACAAAGCCGTCAGCGATGTTGAACACGTCCGGTGGATTGCTTGGCAAGTTTTACAAAAGAGAAAAGCGGAGCATTCATGAGCTTTGTTCATTAATAAAAACAAATTGTCTTGTAGGATGGTTCCGTGTCCTCGATCATGTCATGAAAGGACTCCTGAATATCACACCAGGGCATGTACTTGTCGGTTTTGCTTTTCTTTGTCTTGGGATCTGACTCAGTACCTGTCAGAACGATGAGGTCATTGTGTGAGAGGTGTGGATATCGAACACGGGGAGATTCCATCATTGCGGATGAGTATTTCTTCTCATATGTAAACTTCATAATGTTGTCGGAATTCGCGTACGTATCCTCAGGAGGTAGAGTGCCATGGCGACGTAACTTGTTGATGAAAATTTTCTGCTTCCGTTTCTTCTTTTGATTGTCAACTGAAAAGAGAAAGTAGAAAAGTATAATTCTCCGTTAAAGAAGCCTCTACGAGTATTTTTATTCTTCAGTGACAACATGATATGATTTAATTTAATTATTTATCTTTCAGACACGAATTTTGACACGTTTGCACTCCCTTAGAAAATCAAATAAAATTGAGGACTTTTCGAACTCGATTCATNATCAAGCCAGATTTCCGTTTCAATTATCACATCTGGACAAGTAGATTATATAACAATCCTTCAATGCATCCATTCAGAAAACGAGAAGAATAAGTGTTCATTAAAGGCAGTGCAGCTAGGTCGCGACTCTTGAAATGACGAAATCGGAACACCCACGGGCAATTGGTACAGACAGTAACAACCACTTGTATTTTAATGCTTCATACACTTACGCCAAAAGAAAACTTTCTGAGAACATGAATTCCCTAAGGATATATAATCCTTACCATCAGACTGTTTTTTTGAGGCAATTAAGAGTTAGCTTTTAAAATACGGGACTGTACATACACTAACATAAGACGAATTAATTCATTTAAAGAAAGGCAAATGTTACATTAAAACTGCGGTCAACCCATTGGAAAGCCAACGCCAACCAGTTCGGTTGGGGTTATCAATAGCCCTGAAGTATTATAACTGTTTTGCCACCTTTATAATCGGGCGTACAAAGCCGTCAGCGATGTTGAACACTTCCGGAGGATTGCTTGGCAAGTTTTACAAAAGAGAAAAGCGGAGCATTCATGAGCTTTGTTCATTATTAAAAAAAAATTGTCTTGTAGGATGGTTCCGTGTCCTCGATCATGTCATGAAAGAACTCCTTAATATCACACCAGGGCATGTACTTGTCGGTTTTGCTTTTCTTTGTCTTGGGATCTGAATCAGTACCTGTCAGAACGTGGAGGTCATTGTGTGAGAGGTGTGGATATCGAACACGGGGAGATTCCATCATTGCGGATGAGTATTACTTCTCATATGTAAACTTCATAATGTTGTCGGAATTGCGTACGTATTCTCAGGAGGTAGAGTGCCATGGCGACGTAACTTGTTGATGAAAATTTTCTGCTTCCCTTTCTTCTTTTGATTGTCATCTGAAAAGAGAATGTAGAAAAGTATAATTCTCCGTTAAAGAAGCCTTCAACGAGTATTTTTATTCTTCAGTGACAACATGATATGATTCAATTTAATTATTTATCTTTCAGACACGCATTTTGACACGTTTGCACTCCCTTAGAAAATCAAACACAATTGAGGACTTTTCTAACTCGATTCATGTTTGAAGGCTTCATTTCCAACCTTAAGATACTAATTAGCAGAAAACAGCATAAAACCTGAACAGCCTACGAGTTACTGGCTAACTGTTCTGGTTTTATGCTGGCTGCAAAAGCCAATTTCACTTTGTTTCTGAGCAAGAAAGGGTTAAAATAAGATGGCTAGTACAACTCGCCCACATAGACCTGACTCTTACCTTGATGAAAATATCAGTTTCCATGATGAACTAATTGTGAAATAGCCAATAGAATATCCTACTTTATAATTGAGCCTCGCTCTGTGAAAGGGAGTTTACTGAATGTGGACGACACTTTCCGCTTTTATGATATTTTTCGTTTAAAGAAAGTCTCTTCTTAATAAAAATCAAGTCAAGGCTGAAGGTGTTGTTCCTGATGAGCCTGTGCGGACTGCACAGGCTAATCTGAGACGAGACTTTATGCACATTAATTTTTGGCATAGTCGTTGGGATTGCCCTAAGTGCATTGTAATGTTTACATATTTATGTTTCCTTTCTTTTTATTTAGGAAATATCTTAATCAACATTTTCTTTTTTATTTATACCATTATATTTTTTATAATTAAAAATCTATGAAAACTTTCCATAATTCAAGTATTCTATTTATTTAATTATGGCTGATATATGATGAAAGATTCATTAAAAAAAATCAACAAATTCAATTGTTTGATTTATACAATGATGTCCCAAATATTCGTTATAAATTAATTATAATACACATTAAAACACCAGTTTGTCAGACATTATACTCTGTAAGAGTGTTCATAAATGACACGGACTAAAATCTAGGTTACATGCAGGTCATGCATTTTCTCTACACCATACACCTATTGATAAAAAAATTGAAGTTTCTTTTTCAAAATTGAACTCAATTAACCATGACTTAAAATCATTTCAAACTAAGAGCCATGTCATGCGAAAATGGGTTTTATGACAAATTAAGCAAATATAGCTCCTCTGGATTTTTTAATAAATTTGCAGCATATTTTAAGTGAAGGTCACCCAAAGAACACTATTTCTATGAAATCATTGCAAACACCAACCATTGAAAATTGACAAAAACATTTTAAAACTAATCAGTATTGACATATAAAGAAAAAATGTGAGGACGAAGGCAGTTTTAATGATTTGCAATGTGTCAAAGCCATTAACAAAAACCGTCAAAGGAAGATAATCTGAGTGACAAACAACAACCTATTGCTAAAGCTTTTCCTTGATCATTTTGTGCTCAGGTGTGGGACTATACTTTTTATGACTTAGATCATTTCAGAGATTTACAGTTACCATGGTTACATGCTTTCACATATAAAGTCAAATGCCAAGGTATTATTTTCAACTGGAAGACAAAATGTACACTTAAGGGCAAAGTATCCATGCTTATAATTCCAACTGAAAGACACTTTAATGATAATAGTATGCAGTCTTCTTCAGGTTATTACATGTCACTAACAAGATGACATTGCTCATACCTAAGTAACACAAAGAACAGATAGCTTCAATTTACAACTTAATGAAATGTGATATGTGCATCTTAATTTATATTTCAACTTTTCCTTTCTGAAACACCATTACATAAACATATGGTAACTAATAAAATTGACCATAATCCTCCGCAGGTTATGTATTGTCATTTCAATTACCATCATTGTATCGTTTAATTTAGTTTAAACCTATTTATTTCAGCTCGATTGCATCGAAAGCCTTTTTAAACGCTCTAGAGTCCGTTTCCTGGGACTAGAACCAGTACTTGGTGTCTTTGGGGGGGGGGCATTTAAAGAACGCTCCCACTATGGGGATCGAACCCGTGACCTCCAGTTCGCTAGGCGGACACCATATCCACTACGCCACGTTGACGTTATAAACATAATTGTATACACCTAGTGTATTGGGATGCCTGATCGGTGATTGACTGAAAAGATTATGGAGAAGAATTGATTGACAGCTAGCATCGTAAAATTCAAAGGGAGGACTTTGTAAAGGATGGCACGCTCAATTGCGTAAACTGTTTATGTTTATGTTGGGCAAGTTGGGTTCTTGTTTGGTGCACTACACGAACGGGAATATGCTGTCGACTGAAGGCGCACAAATCTGGACCAAACTAGATTTAATTATAAAACAATCGATTAACCTCACACACGTCTTGCGTCACTCTGATTTCATCAGCCACTACCGACTGCAGCTCGATCAGAGAAGTTGTGATTGGTCTTTTGTAAGCGCCTATCCCCAATCAACTGAATAGCCATTCACGATTTGATTCGTTGCAGATTGCAAACAAATGCTGATCAATGCTTGAATGCCGTTGTGAAAATGTCAAAGGGCTGATTAGCCATGATCAGAAAATCAAGCGTCGCAGACTCATTGATTCGGAAGTCGCAGACTCATTGATTCGGAAGCTTAAGACACAGAAATGCCATTGCACTAAAACCGCATTGGAAAAAGCTGATCTGGCACAACTGCATAAATCAAGTTTTTTTTATCCTTCCAAGGAACCCGCTACAAATTGGCCATTTCCCCTCGGAGAGTTTTTTTCCTTATTGGAAATTTTCCCCAACGATGATTTTTTCTATGCATATGAACTCTTTATTTTATTATGTTGAAGAAAACATTTTGATGTTGTTGTGCTTTTTTCCCCATGGGTGTTTACTGAGCGTCTTGATGTTTGCGAATAAATAAAAGTCTGAGCAAATGGTTCGCGAAATTAGTCAGACATAATTAGTCAGTATTTAAAGACAATGAATGTTCAATAACATCCAAATTAAAAAAGCTTCATATAATAAGTAAGAATGAATAAAATAGAGTTCTTGTATATGAATCTATTTGAACAGAAAAAAACATATTACAATATATAAAATGAAAAAAGATAAACATGGTTTTATTTATATACAAGTGGATCTGTGTAAAGTAGATTCATATGCATATTCTGCTTCATAATGTTTGAAACTCTTTACAGTTTACATGTATGGTATAAAAGTGTTACTAATGAAAGTTATTGAAAAGTAAACACTTTAAACATATTTATTAAAACTCAGTTTAATACTCCAATAACATAATGAAAACACAAACAGGTAAGTATACAAAGGCTAGACCTTTTCACCCAAATAGACCCCCCCCCTTGATAATTCGCCCTCTTGGTGCAAAAAGATACCATGTGACATTGAAAATTAGTACCTAGCAATAAGTTGAGTTTCGAATAAGGTCTAATAAAGCCAATGAGCAGAGGCCGTTAAAAGCTTTACAAATAAAATAATAACCACAATTCTGAAGCAAAAAGAAGTCTCTCAACTGCTTCTCTCTTGACATTAAAGAGGCTTTAGAAAAGAGGCTTTGTTTTTTTCTATGCATTTAAGTTGTCAATACAGTCTAGCCAAAGGGATGTTACCATTATCATAATAATTTTTTAACAGTTTCTTTTTAAGGACGGAATCAGCCAATGAGACATCTGAAAAGGAAGTTCGTTGTTAAAAGTATATTTCAGAAAATGTACTTTCTAAGATGAAAGCGTAATATTTTGCTTATTTTTTTGCAGTAAGAACATCTTTTTTGGGCGCCAAATTTAGTTGCTTAAAAGCAACAAAACACATAAACAATAATACCATTATCACAAAGATACGCCTGCCAGTAACAAAATCAGAAAAAGTTTGACAAAGTCTCAATTAATTTATTTTATTTTACTATTTTCAATTAAATTGTGACTTGGACCTTCCATCTAGGTTTAAGTTATAGTGTGTGCCATTCTGCACGCGTGTAATTGCAGTTAAGTTATTTTAATAGCATTTATTTGCTTGAGCAAATGTCTTGATATTTTGACTAGTGACCTGATTCTTGCATGAGAAACTCTGTCTCATCATACTGATCACTTTTGCCATTTAAAAAAAAAATACATCCATGCTGGACAAAGTTATCCTCTGGACAAAGGTTTAAGTACTCATTTCCTTAATTGGACATTTGTTCTGTAATTGTGACCATGACCTTGGACCAAGGGTCCTGTTTTTTACATTCAAAATTATGTTCATCATGCAGGTCACTTTTTTAAGGTAATTAAAACATTTAAAGTTCAAAGTTGACTTTTGACCCTGAATTGTTACTTTGACCTTGGATCAAGGGACCTGGTTATCGCTCACAACACTTTTTATTATCATGCTGTTCACTATTGCCAATTTTTTTGAAAATTCATTCATGCTGGATAAAGGCATGCTTCCGACAAAGCGTCAAGAACAAATATCCTAAATCGGTCTTTTGACCTTGACTCATGACCTTGACATTGGACCTAAGGACCTGGTTCTTGTGAGCAAACAATCCATCTCATCGAAACTATACTAAACAAATGTATGCTCAAATGTAAAATCATAAATTTCTCAACATTTTATTTCTTAAAATCGACCTTTAATGTGTGATCTTGATCTTGGACCTGATTCTTGTACACAAAACTCCGTCTCATAATGCTGATCACGTAAGGCAATCCATGCTGGACAAATGTTTTCGCCAGACAAATATTTCCAAGCAACTGCCCACCTAGATGCTCTGCTTATGCTGTTTTGCTAACAGAGGTATAAAGATATATAGAAGATACAAGTGTTTTCATAATAAAGTAATAAAACACAAACTGGACCTATCCCCGAGGGTGAATAATACCCCCGCATGTATAACCACTTTGACATACGTGTTTTAAAAGGTATGACATCAATGCTGTTTTTTGACTTTCGATGCAAAGTTCTTATCCTCAAGGTAGCAATGTGATTCTTGTGTGTATCCTAGATTCAAACTTGGACTAGAAAATGTAAGGATAAACATTCTGACTAAGTTTCATCAAGATTGAGTCATAAATGTAGCCGCTAGAGTGGTAACAAGGTCTGACCTGGTGACCTACTTTTGTACATATGTGGCCCAGATTCGAACTTGGCCAACACATTATGAAGAAAAAAATTCTGAGCAGGAAATGGATAAAAAAAGTAGCTTCCACAGTCGTAACATGCCAAAACTTGACATTCCACACCAGACATAGGGTAGCTCACTCTGACTAAAATGTAACTGACTATATCTTTCTTTTTTTTAATGCACTGTGAGAAATTTTCATTTGACTTGTTTGGTTTAAAAAGTTCAAGAACAGGAAATTCTAACATACCAAACAACCAATGAACCAATCAAACAATATATC
This sequence comes from Dreissena rostriformis, assembly GCA_007657795.1. NCBI lineage: Eukaryota > Metazoa > Mollusca > Bivalvia > Myida > Dreissenidae > Dreissena > Dreissena rostriformis. The sequence goes on along the minus strand of VMBQ01010030.1, from coordinate 11,108 downwards.
ATCCAACATGGTGACTCCAGTATAATACATTTTCTTCATGAAGACAATTTAAAGAGCGATCTCTTCAAAGACTGACAACGACTGTNAATTTTTCAAGGGTAAGGGTAAGGGTTTGCAGTAAACGATAAGATAATGAAACACCATGCCTTTATATATTAAGCACTACAAACATAAACCATGGCATGAGCATCAATTGGTCAATTAACTGATTAACTGTTTCAAACAGTGAAAAAAATGTATTGCTTTATTTTAACATTTCAAAAGAGTTTAATGTGCAAATTTTGCTTGCGCAATAACATTGTAATGTCGTCAAAGGACAATGTCACTTAACACGTAAACAGTGAATTATATCAATAAGTTTCACTTGTCTTTTCCCTAATTTTAATAACTGATATTTCTCTATAAACCATAGCAAAGCCTAAAATAAAACAATATATTTTCATTATCAAATACTATTAAACACTATCAGAAGGGGAAATCACGTGCATCCAATATGGCGACGTCCATGCCGAGACAGGTATTTTTCGAAGTGTTATACCCTTCATTACTCGTATTGATTGTTTAAAAGCCACTCACTTTCAAGAAATATCGGCAAGAACGTGATAAGCGTATTTATTGTTTTAATATTCACTCTATATCTGGACTTCACTCGCTTCGAATTTGGTTTAGCGGGTCACAATATTACAGCTCCCACTGAAAAAATGTCCAGCGAGTAAAGTCGAGATAAAGAGCAAATACTAATACGACATAAAAGCTAATCACTTTCTTGCTGGTATGGCTGGAAAGTGGGTGGCATCAAACAGTCAATACAAGTAATTAAGGGTATAAAACGGCGATAAAAACCTGTCTTAGCAAGGACGTTGCCATCTTTATTGTCACTTGATTATCCCCTCTGACTATTACAAAGAGTAATAATGTTAAATTAATGTTTCTTTTATGCAAAGACAAATATAACCCTTGCCTGAAGTCCCGGTTTGAGGCTTTAATAATATTGAATTCTTCAACGTATTCTCAGCAAAACAAGCCATCTAGAAAGACATTCATTGAATTCCTCCCCAATTATAATTAAATGCACAATTCACTGCACATCAACACACATCACACAGCCTCATAGTTCTCGGGCTATAATGCACTCGGTTATTCACCTTATATATTAGAGGCAGATTAAATATAGGGTTTTTGTTGGATTCGGTGGAATTTTGATTGTTATTCATAAAAGATTATATAAAATGTATTTTGTCTATGATAAAGAGTGAATTGAAATCGTTATTCAACAGAATCCAACAAATTATCTTTTATTTTATGCTTACAAATGATTATTGTTGTATTTTGGCCAAAATAGATCCGTAGAACAATGAGAATTATCGATACTTTTCACTGTTAATTTTCACTGTTTGAAACAGTGAATTATCAGTTTTTATTCGCTTGTATTTCTCTATAAACCACCAGAAAGCATAAAATAAAGGCCTCTTCCCAGTTAAATGTTTCCTTAAAATCGAAACTTATTCGAGTTTCCCAAATCGTTCCCAAATCAGCTATGCAAGCAATACTTCTTACCAAAATCAAAAGGCTACGGCTTCTTTCCAATGAGAATCTTGACTATTCCCAAAACGGGAGAGAATAGAACTGGCTGCGCCATGTAAAGTCTATCCTTGATGAATGTTCTTTAAGTCTTGTGTGGTTAAACCAGGATTATTTGTATTCTAGAGAATCACTTTTACTTAAGATAGAAACATGCTTCTTTCCTTTGAGAAGAAAAAGTCCTGGAACTACAACAGTTACTTCCCTCTGCACTATACCCATGCACTTTAAGCTGGATCATGATGCTTGACATCCCATCTGAATAATGTAAAGTTTGATGTATCAGATGAGTTGGTTTTGTGAAGTAGGATACTATGGTACTTACCGCAACCAACAAGACTGATACACATTCCCAGATGGCCATACTTATGTACTACTCCATTGATTATACATCTTTTACTGCATATAATGTTGAATACCAAACTGAATCAAAAACTATTTTTTGAGCAGTATTTTTTTTCTGCCAAAAATGTTATTTCAATATATGACGTGGAAGTCACTCTTGTGTCAAGTAAACATTTTTTTAATACAAACTTTCTCAGAACGACATAAAGTGGAGTTACATTATATATGTATCGGTTATATTGAAATATCCATTATATATAAAATCTACATACTACTGAACCAGTTTAATTGTTTATAACAGGAAAGCTAAACATTCACATAATTAAAAGTAATCTCACATATATTTTTATTAAATCTGTTCACTGCTCTGCAGCTCATGGAGTCTTTTCTTAGAATTGTCATCATTTATTTATTGTATACTAAGACAAGTTCAGGCATTTTTTAGGAAGACTTTAGTCTATGAATTGGTTGGTGAATATACGCTCCCATAAACCTAGATTGATCACAAGAAACTAGATCCTATCATCAAGGTCCGAGTACTGAGTTGAATATTTGTACATTAATCAGAGAACACAATGAACCTGACACACAGTGTTCTGCAGCCTGATTTTCCTTGACGAACAGCGAGGAAATTAGCCTTACTGATGTTAGTGATTCTCTAGTAAAAAATACAAGACAGTTCAGTTGATGTATCAATGACATACTGGGATTTACTGCAAATTATGTCTTAAAATGAGTTCCGGTTCTTCTAAATGGTATGCATATGGAAATATCATGGACGGACTGACAGATGAATGGATGAAGTAACCTGCAGTAGGTAGAAAGTAAAAAGAACAGTCATAAATGGAAAGAAAAGACATATTTTAGTACATAATCATTATTTGGTTTCTTACAAAACGTGTCAGGTACTCCTGCAGCTTATTAATACGTGTGAACGGTAAATGGTCCAGACTTGATTAAAATGAAGTATTTCGTGCAGTTGGTTTTTCACAAACATGGAGAAACAACTCCAGTATGTATGGTTAAATCTCAAGACTCAATTTGCTATGGTCTTGCTGTTTTTAGAACTCAAACAGTTTTAATGGGTGAAGAATTACTTTAATTGTTTTGTCTTACATTGGCTAAGGTGGCTGTATTAGACATGACCTAAGTTACGCAAACTTTCTCATAAATTAAGTGTCTCAATGATTTATTTGATAGTTAAAACCTGTACATGAGCTCCTATAACTACATTTATTATCCCTTGTGGCAACATATGTACTGATATTACTATATATAGATCTACATTTACTGTTACCTCGCATTTTTAAACAGGCCAGAGGGACGACACTTCTTTTTTTCACTTTAACTGTATTTTTCGTTTAAAAAAAAGATTCTACCTAACGAAAATCCAGTTTAGTCGGAAAGTGTTCACCCTAATTAGCCTGTTCAGATTGTACAGGCTATATCTGTGATGACACTTTATGAACATGCATTAAACCCCATTTTCCAAGAGCAAGGCTGAAATGTATGTGAATGAAATGGGATTGAGAATGCATTTTTAATTATTATGCAGCATTGGATGGCAATGTGACAGAGAAAAAAACAGACTTTGTTTGAAGAGAATCGCCTGCCAAGCAAAATAGAGGTGTACAATTAAAATATATATTGTTTGTACTGTTATAATTGGCTCCAAAATAATATATGATAAATGATAAGAAAATTGCAGGACTTAAAGGGACTTATTCACAGATTGCCGAAATGACATGTTTTCAATTATTTGTAGCAGACTCAAACAAACAACATTGTTTAGCACCTGGGAGCAACAAAAGCTAACATGACATAGACTCGTACTAAAAATACAGTTTTGATTATGACTAATTAACATTTGAAATCGATACAATTTTGATGTGTTAGAAACGCAAAACAAATAAATCATTTAGATTGCTTCTGTTCTTTTCATATAATTGGTTACAGCACATTGATTATTTATTTTAATATCAAATGCATACAGATAAAGAACAGTCCGAATAACCAAGTGGTTTAGAGAATATCCACTAATTCAAGCCCCATTGTGAACAAACCGTTTTCTTTATTTTTATTTTTAAAACTATAGTATTTTTTAAATAAAGGATATATTTTGTACTAACGTAAGAAGGTTGAATTTGAATAGCAAAAGGAATGTCGCAATTTACTTCGGCTAAATATAATCAGTTAAGCTTACAATTTATTGACTAAGCCCGGCAAACACTTTCTCCTCTTGCAGCGCTGTATAAAATTGAATCACGATTGACATCTTCTCATGTGGTCTAATGAGCTCTTTCTACAACTGATGACATTCAATTATCTTTTTATATTTATTTGTAATGCTTGCAATTTCAGTGCAATATAAGAATAATCTAATGAAAGCTCACGAGTACCTTTTGAATTATATCATAATGAAGCCCTTGGTTGTGTTGATTTGTTCTCTGTACTTTTTTATTTCTTAATAGAAATATGGTGTTCATTGCACAGTCTTAGATTAGACAGCTAGCACAGCTCTTTCTAAAGGAAATTGTATTTCATACAAAGAACGCTTCTATTGTGTAAACCTGCTAGCTGCATTCTACCTCAATGGTTGCAGTTGAATGCATCCTACATTCTGGCATACAGCACAGAATGAACATATATAAATTACAACTTAAAAGCATTAACCTGCTTATAATTGTGGCCTTCATTTACTTAGTGTCATTCATGCACCATAACAATGCACGCATCTTCATTGCATAAGTAGATATTCCGTGAAGCCAAGTTGTGTAAAATGAAACATATCTGAAATCATATCAAAACTGTTTGTCTAGCATATCAGAACTGCAATCTCGGAAGAACATTTACTTCAATTTGTTTTCACTGTTAATAAATCACTGCTATTTTCCTATAAACCACAGAAAAGCATTACATTAAACAAGATCTTTCCATTTTTAAATACTTTTGAATGATATTAAATGGAGTAATATTGGTCAATCAATGTTTCTTTTAGACAAAGACAATAAGCCCCGCCCTTAATTCTCAGTTGGAGGCTTTAATTATACTTTGTTCTTCGAGGTATTTTCAGAAAAACAAGTAATCTACATGTAGAAAGAAATTCATAGAGGCTATTTGTTGGAATCAATGGAATATAAATTTGAATTCACACGTGATCATAGAACATTTTATTTTTTCTATGATCACACGTGAATTCAAATCTATATTCCACCGAATCAAACATTTTTTTGTTTAGGCTTACAAATAATTATTTTTGTATTTTTGAAATAAATGGTTTAGGAAAAACAATGATCTTGGAATAAATAGTTTAGGAAAAACAATGAAAATTACAAATAGACATGATTATTAGTCAATTAAATTACGTTCTTATGTAAATGAGACCAAATTGTGTAGATTGCACGTTTTAATATTCACGCAGTTTTGGTATGTTTCACTAATACAAAAATTCTATTTATTCATTCGACCTTTCTGGCGTTAAATTTTCTCAAGCAAGGTTTAATTTGACAATAACAAAGGTCAAGTAAGGCCAAAACCTGGGTTAGACAGCCATGCCGGAAAGAGTAAAATGTGTTGACAACAGTTTTGAAATTGCAATCTTGTTACCGTTTGTGCAATATCTGGCCATGTATAAATGAAAGAAATCTAAATGTGTGATATCGAGCTGAGACAGTATCAGAGGGGGTTATCATGTGACAAACAAGATTGTGACGTCCATGCCAAGAGAGGTATTTTTGCCGTTTTATACCCTTCATTTATTTCATAATTTTTTAAAATGCTGCTCACTGCTCACTTTCCAACCATATCAGCAAGAAAAACATTAGTGGTAATTTCGTATTAATATTCGCTCTATTTCTCGACTTTACCCAATTTACTAACATTCCATTGGGAAACGCAAACAATTTTAAGAAATTAATTTCTTGGAATGCTAAAAAGTATAAGGCAAACTACCGGTACTTATATATGTCTAGCTTCACATACTTTTACAGCAACAATTTGTAAGATATATATTGGAATGTGCACATATTGTATTTGTCGCACATACATAAGTCACTCACTTAACCCTTGACATTATATCTTGCAATTTAAAACTATGGTATTTGTTTGGAAATCACGTGTTAACTACAATACCATTGTTGCACACCTATTTCCAATTTAAGTACAAAAAAGCTGTTATTGCTTTAATCACATTTTCAATACATTGAAGAAATGTCAAACACCTCACAGTACATAAGTATCAATCACAAACATGCTTAAACCAGTACTTTACAAAAATAAACAAATACAATACCACACAGAATGTTATACCAAGAAAATGTATGTTTTATAACGACAGTTAGCCGTTATAATTTCCAACTTTTAATCGTTAAAGTGTTACACAACAGTTCCTTTCTTTACCATAACAACATATTGAATTAATGGAAGTGCTTCACAGATATTAGAAGGCAATTTATACGTAATTGCTGACTGATTGAATCATCGGTAGTTGGGAATTAGAATATATGGCATTGGAAACTCAATAAGTGATAACGAGAGAAACCCATTAGATGCATACTTTACGGATTTTCACATCGTTATGAAGTTGGATAAACAATTAAACATCCAACCCCAAATTTTCGTTTTTATTTTTGCTATTAAAATTGATGAGCCACGATCTGTGAAAAGGGGTTTAATGCATAATGCATAGACGTTATTCCGCTGTTTTATCGATTTCCAAAAAGCGTTTGATTCTGCATGGAGAGTGGGTCTCTGGTGTAAGCTAATGCGATATAATTATTGATGGAAACTTTCTAAGAATCATACAAAATATGTATAGTGGGATAAAATCATGTATTTTGTGCACAATAAGTATCCATGTTTTTCCCCTGCGAAAGATGATCCAGGCTTTCTCAAGGGTGAAAATCTCTCACCGATTGTTATTTCTCTTTCCCTGAACGACTTAGAAAATTACCTGGTAGAGCAAAATAATGTAAGAGTTAACATCTCAGATGAACACCTAGATCTGTATTTAAAACTAATGTTATACTGTACGCAGATGATACTGTTGTATTTTCAAACTCAGATGAAGACCTCATATCTGTATCGATTCCATTGAAATCGAAATATTGTAGTTAAACATCATCAGATTAAAGTTGTAGATACATTTAAATACCTCGGTGTCGTTTTGTTTGTTTTTTTTTTTCAAAAAAAAAAAATAAAAAAAATCGCAATAGCTAAAAAAACATATTGTTGAACAAGCTAGAAAAGCTTTTTGATTCTACAAATTTGAGCATACGGGTGTGTAGTTCGGGGCTGTTCAGATGTCAATGTTTAAGAAAAAGTTAACACTGATCATATGAAACACATACTACAGGTCAAACGTAGTACCCCACATAGTATGCGTTATGGTGACCTTGGTAGATACCCAATATGTATAACTATTAAAAAGAAAATTATTGTTGTTTTGTGCAGCTTTATATCTTATAATGTGATACTATCAACTATGATGTATAAATTTATGTATCTTGACTATTCCCAAAACGAGAGAGAATATAACTGGCTGCGCCATGTAAAATCTATCCTTGATGAATGTGGTTTAAGTCATGTGTGGCTAAACCAGGATTATTTGTATTATAGAGAATCATTTTTACTTAAGATAATTCCTAAACATGCCTTAGAGACCAGTATGTGTAAAATTGGCATAGCAGTATCTTTGAATCAAACAAATGACTCACTTATCGCATATACAAAACCGAACATAAATACGAGTATTACCTTGATGTCCTACCTCCACGCCTTTTACAATCTATTATTAATTTAAGAATGTGTAATTACCAACTTCCAATTGAAAAACTTAGATGGTCAAATATAGAACGCTGTAATAGACTATGCTCTGTATGTAACGCTCGAGGAGTTTGTTGCGAATATCATTATCTTTTTTTATTAACTGTTTTAAGAATTACGAAGAAAAAATATACCTCAACAAATATATAAGAAACAGTAATTAAGTACGTTTTGATGAACGAAAAGCATAAACACACACTATTCAATCCAGGCAAGATTTTGAATGCAGTTCTAAAGAGCATACATTAGCCATCCGGCACACAACAAGTTATTGCTTTTTTGTTAGTTATTTCTGCAAAGTTCAAACTTATTTGTTGATTTCATTGTTAGTATGTTTATTGGTATTGTAGTATCATTAGATACATCTAACTATGTTCATATGCCTGTGCATGTATGTGTTTATGATACGCACATCAAAACAATTGTGTATACCCGCAGCCTGTACTGTATCTGCATTTGTATTATCATACCTCATATCGCATTTGTTGATGTACTGAGTGTACTAATAAACTGGTAAACTGGCATGTGCTTAAAGTGTTGTCCAAGATTAGCCAGTGCAGTCGGCACAGGCTAATCAGAGACGACACTTTACGCTTTTATTTTATATTTTTCGTTAAAATAAAGTCTTTTCTTAGCAAAAAAAAAGTTTAGGCGGAAAGTGTAGTCCCTAATAAGCCTGTGCATATATAACCTTATGAACTGCTTAATGTGTTTCCACCAAAAATATGCCTATTTTGTTTCTTTACAACGCTTAACTACAAAACCAGTATACCATACTTTTGATTTTCATTAAACTAATTATTAATTAATTAACTATGATTGATATTGTTAGAAGCACTGCATTAATTAAAATTGAAAGTGATGAAAAAATGCATTTAAATTTAAATTTAACATTTCTTTTTTTATGCTCAAGTTTTCTCATCATTCTTATTACTTACAATTAAAGTTATTTCGTATCAAATATTTTTAATTGTTTTATATAATTGTGTTTGTTTTCATATTTTGTTTGCTCTTTTCAGTACTTTTGACATAGCCCTCACAAAAGTTTGCCTGAGACTAAATTAAGATGCCATTTTGTTCAGTTGATGTTGAGCAATTGGATTCTTTTCAGATATAAAACAAAGTGGCCAGGAGCCGATATATTATATTGGCGGGACGGACACAAATAACATTCCCGCTCCTAGCAACAATGTGTAACTATTTATAATGACAATATTTATTATTCCTTGTTAAAAGATGGTTAACAACATTAGTTTCTGGATATGTTAATACATTTAGCTAGAATAATGGCATTACAATAATGCATGTAATGTCTGCTCTTTAAAACTTAATTAAAACTCTGGGCTTGTCTTGTAACCAGAGCTTTTTGTATTTAAAAATAAAATGCCCGTTAAAAGTGAAATATATTGTCCCTGAGAAACAAATCACAAATACAAATAATTACATGAAAGCGTGTAAATGTTTAAGTATGTACCAAATTAACATGCATGTTGTTTATTATCTAAATATGTTTAATATCACTTTTTTTTATATAAAAGCTATGAAAGGTGAATGTGCGTTAAAACAAAACTGAAAATACTAAACACCCATTACTATAAAATCAAAGACATTTGTGTTTAAGTGCCCAATTTAAATATATAGTCATAACAACAAACAAAGAGCCATATAAAAGATAGTGAGCCGCGCTCTGGGAAAACAGGGTTAAATGCATGCATGTTAAGTGTTGTCCCAGATTAGCATGTGCAGTCCCCACAGGCTAATCAGTGACAGCACTTTCCGCCTAAACTGGATTTTAGCTGAGAAGAGACTTCCTAAAATAAAAAATATAATAAAAGCGGAAGTGTCGTCCGTGACACTATAAGCACGTTCATGAAGCCCCATTTAACCAGAGCGAGGCTCAGTAAAATGTGAGAGGACTGGTTTACTGCAGTGAATCAAAGATTTCTACCAACAATGTGAGAGGACTGGTTTACTGCGGTGAATCAAAGATTTCTACCAACAATGTGAGAGGACTTGTTTACTGCGGTGAATCAAAGATTTCTACCAACAATGTTAGAGGACTTGTTTACTGCGGTGAATCAAAGATTTCTACCAACAAGGGCTCGATGTCTTCCTCATATTTTCAGCAACATTTTCGCATGAACTTCATTCACATTTCTGAGGTCAGTTAATTTCATTATGCATCTAGCAAATGTTTTTTTTTTCTCATTCATAAACCGTTTATCCTTGTATTTGCTGAGCGTTTCCGCATTAATCTGTTGATAACTTTCAAACGATCACGGTTTTTCACACCTTGTCGATCTGGCGAAAATAAAGACAACATCATGAGGAATTAAGCACTATTAGATCACCATATATTGTTCCCATTAACGATCTGATAAATTTCAAGTATGTTTAGAACATATTCCTTGTTTCACTGTTTCCAAACTTGAGGATGTCGGAACTTATTCTATTACTAGGGCCAGCTTTAGGTTCTTCAGATCTCCCTGACCCACTGTCAGGTCCAGACTGAGGAGTTCCTGCTGCAAACGCGCCTCCACCCCGAGACACTTGGGAGAGTTGTTCAAAGGAGGCTCCGCTCATTGCCGCTTTACGCAGCATGTCAATGTTTACCCATGCTGCCGGTGCTGCATTTCTCAGATCTTAAAGTCCCGATGATTGGTCTGATTACTGTTGCAGAAAAAGATATTTATGGAATAGTATGGTTAACATTAGATCAATCGCTGTTTGATTTTGATAAAAATGTATACTTATGTTGTACATACATTCCACCTATCATTTCAAAAGTGTAAAAAGACAAAGATTTTGATTTTTTTCAGGAAATAGAAAAAGGCATCGAAAAATGTTGTAATTTAGGCCACACATACATTGTTGGAGATTTAAACTCAAGAACTGGGAATTTATCAGACATATAAGCATATGACAAACATTTAGATGATGATACCACTTTTAATACAAACAACTCATACTTCACGCCCACGAGTTTTCCTAAACGCATGAATCAAGATCACGTGATTGACATTCAAGGTCGCGCTTTGATATCCATGTGCAAAACCACCAGTCACGTTATTGCCAATGGTCGATTAGCACAAGATAAGCATGGGAATTACACTTTCAGTTCATCACGTGGCCCTAGTGTAACGGATTATTTATTAATGCAAAAAGATACGCTCGAACAAAAAATTGTTAAATAATTTGAAGTTCTAGACTGGACAGAATTTTCTGACTATGTAAGCTCTTTATTATAGTTTAAATATGAAAAATCACACCAAATATACACCATTGAATACTAATGAATCTAATACAACAGAAACTAAAAAATTCGTGTTTGACGAAACCAAAATTAATGAATTTAATAC
>VMBQ01010029.1:0-18579 GCA_007657795.1 Dreissena rostriformis | reverse complement strand
GCTGGGAAATTTGTCGTCTGCTAAAATGTTGTCTGCTGAATTTCTAAAATTAGCATTTTCTTTGATTTTTTTCAAAGAATACTATCAGAATAGCAAACAGTTTGGATCCTGATGAGACGCCACGTTCTGTGGCGTCTCATCTGGATCCAAACTGCTTGCAAAAACCTTCAAAATCCGGTTCCAGCACTCAAAGGGTTAAAGTACCACCTTGACCTTGGGTCAGCATGACAGTCTTATGCCTTCTACACCTTGTCTCAATGCCCTTAATATTTGAGGCGAGTTTAATGAAAATCTTTAAAAGGCTATAAGAAATATCGAGCAGACACGATAGTTTTATGGACAGACAGACTGACGGACGGACGAAGGGCATTCCTATAATCTCTCCTACCGCTTCGTGGCATGAGATAAATAAATGTAATTGTACACAAAACAATTATTAATTTCTCACCATTTTGAGTTTTTTCGACAACACCTTCTTAAACAGAATAGGGTCCTCAGACCAGTGTCGAAGTTTCTTCTGAAATGAAAGTATCAAATCACTTTAGTGCATAACAGGCACTGGTAATCCATGTGATCCTCGCAGAAAGAATAGCCAAGCTGCCCATAATAACCTCCAAAATATCCTAACATAAATTGTTTCACTGTATTTTTCTATTATATTTTTATGTATTTGTTTTGTCGTTGTGTACGTCAATAAAAAATCTTGTCAATTGTAAAATAGGTTGTAGAGGGGTTCCTAACTTGTTATTGTGACAACTGCATGAAAATGATATTTTTTTCAAAAGAAATCAAGTACTGGTTCTACCCAGAAAGCTGACTTAAGATTGTCTCAATAATCATAAGTTTTTTTTTATAAACACAAATAAATTTGAATAAATAGGTCTTCAGTTAATGTAATTTATTACTGAAAGTAATTAACATTGAATGGCCGCCAAGTTTGTATTAAGTTTATACTCTTGTTGAGGCTTTCATGTGTTTTGAACTTACATTAGATGGCAGAGGGAACAAAGTACACTGCTGGCCCTTCTTTCCGGTACAGAAGCCCAGTTTGTGGCATATCACGTCTGCCGTATCTTTGTCTTCAACTCTGCAATCAGTTTCACCATGAAACTGCATGTGTGTGAAGTCTCTTCCCAGATTAGCCTGTGCAGTCTGCACAGGCTAATCAGGGACGACACTTTCCGTTTTTATGGGATTTTTCTTTTAAAGAAACTGCCTCTTCTAAACAAAAATCAAGTGTAGGCAGAAAGTGTTGTCTCTGATAAGCCTTTGCTGACTTAACCCTTTGCATGCTGGGAAATTTGTCGTCTGCTAAAATGTTGTCTGCTAAATTTCTAAAATTAGCATTTTCTTTGATTTTTTTTCAAAGAATACTATCAGAATAGCAAACAGTTTGGATCCTGATGAGACGCCACGTTCTGTGGCGTCTCATCTGGATCCAAACTGTTTGCAAAGGCCTTCAAAATCCGGTTCCAGCGCTCAAAGGGTTAAAGCTCACTTTCTCAGAACAATGCTTCAAAAACATTACAGAAAATCAAACTGAACACTGTGAGCATTACAAAAGCTTATTAATGAATATAAAACAGCTACCAATATGCCTAATCAAGGTTAGAAGCAATATTTATTTCAAGATAGGATGAAAATTGTTGGACATCACTGGTGAGAAGGTTCCTGAGAAAACTGTCCACCAAATTAGGTATTATACGAGTCTTGTTCTGGGAAGAGTGGGCTAAATGCATTATGATTTCAAAGTGTCATCACAGATGAGCACAGGCTTATCTGGAACAACACTTTCCGTTTTTATTGAATTTTTTGTTAAAACAAAGTCTCTTTGAACGGAAATCCTGTGTAGGTGGAAAGTCTTGTCTCTGATTAGCCTGTGCAGACTGCACAGATGCAGACTGCAAAGGCTAATTTGGAACGACACTATTTCAATTGATGATTATCCATAAACTAAATGATATGTTCTTAGTCATGTGTATTACTCGACTGGTTTCAATAATGAATACTTGTTTGGGGAATCTTTATTCTACAGTATGACAATGTTTCCTTATACATATAATATATATAATTTCCAACATGTGAACAAGTTTCTTTATGTCATAGAATGTTCTTGATAAATATCTGTCTAACTTAATCTCAGATTACAGTATTTACAGTTATTTGATCTAGGTTATTCTTATGCGAGACTTTTTGTAGGGCAGTTGAAATGTGCATTATCATCGCCTATCTTTAGGATAACCTAATTAATCTCACATAACAGTGTTTACATAGTATGTGATCAAGGTCATGCATATGCAATACTTTCTGAAAGGCAGTTGATAAGCTCATTATCATGAATAATCTTTAAGATAACATAATTACATCCATACAATATTAAATTGTTTTACAAGTTCAATCAGATGTCGCAGTTTGGTCCACAGGGGTATGTAATTTTACCCTTTTGATTGACACTGACCTTAAACTACAATAAATATAATGAAAGTCTATAATTACATGCAATTATTATAATTATTATATTATAATTATAATAACATGTAGTTTTAGGTCAGGTATAATGAAAAAAAGGTCACATTACACGCCCCCGTGGTTTGGTGAAGGTTTTTTGTCAGATTAGCGAAAGCCATCCAATATCAGTAATAAATTGAATAAACTAGAAATGTGTCACAGACATTGATGCCTCCCCAAAACATGTTTTGACACACACAAAGCCACTTTAGTTTTTTAAAAAGACCAAGGAAAATAATTCAGATAAAACTGGTTGCAGTCAAAATTCCTGTATTACATAGTGGAACAAGAGCTGTCACCATAGGATTACATATGCCCCCTTTTTCCACATTTTTTAAAAACCTAAACACAAAATGTTTTTCCACCTTTTTCGAAACATAAACGCAAAGTGTGACCGAATTTCAGACGGACAGACAGACAAATGAACAGACGGACAGACAGACAGTTGGATCACTATATGCCCACCTTCGGGGGCATAAAAACAGACAAAGGGCAATAATTTGTCAAAATCATGTCACAGCCAAAATTCCAAGAAAATTAATTACATGATTTTTGTCATTTATTGTGCACATAAACTGATACCATGTTTTGTGAGTGAAAATGATTATGTGAACATCCAATTTCTTGAAGGTCATGTAAGTAAACAACAGAATTGTGGAATCTTTTCTTTCCATAGCTTGTTCATTCTGTTTTCAATCTTAAAACAAAGGAAGCACTGAGTCACACTGTTGAGCTGAATGGGCATATTCATTTTGAATAACTATGAATATTGAAGGGCTGACAGGGTAAAAATATATGTCATCTTCTAGCAAAATGTTCCCCTGCAAGTGTCACTGCACAATACCATTAGTTATTATTTGCACTATGATGCTGACAATTGTATTTATGCCATGAAATTAAATAGTCGCTAATCATCTAAGAAAAACAAGAATGATTTTCATTAACAAAAAGGTTCCAGAAATTGAAAAAAGATTTATGGACTGCAATCTGTTCATACATCTCTGACCCTTAATATTTCTACCAGATTTTTCATCATTTTGAGTTACTTTAAATAAACAGCCTTGCCACTTTAAATTTAAACTGTTTTACTAACATGACAAACAGTATTGGCCCAATGTAGTCTGCAAACACTTTACACGGCTTTTCAAACTGTTCTGGTAGAAGCTTGCAGATACGTTCCAACGCCTGGACCAGGGACTCGTTGTGAATCGCTGACGTCTGCTCGGCCAATCCCATAATAACATCACACGCTGAAATAGGTCAACATTTTGTATAACATTTGAGCTGAGCTCTGCAAAAACTTGGCTAAATGCATGTGCGTAAAGTGTAGTCCCCCATTAGCCTGTGCAGTCCACACAGGCTAATCAGGGACCACACTTTCCGCTTTTATGGTATTTTTCGTTTAAAGGAGGTCTCTTCATATTGAAAATCCAGTTTAGGCCAAAAGACACCTTACGCACATGCATTAAGACCCACTGAATTTCTCAGAGAGCAGCTCATTTCCATTTAAGCACATGACCTCAGGGTTTTTTTTGGCCCGTTTTTATAGCCGGATAATGGCTATATTCCCAATGGCAAAAAGAATACTTTTTTCCCAAAATTTGTTTAAAAATTCCTAAATGATTCTTTTATCTCAATTTTATTTCAATTACATCTAGCAAAGTATATAATAATAATTATGTTTTTTAATTTGAATTATTATAAAGAGTTATATCAAATTATTTTTTCCCAAATCAGTGGACTTTTGGCACGAAAGTTTGCTAATGAATTTATTTTCCCAATTTCTTGAAAATGCCGATAAAATTCCCAATTCCAAAGCCATGGGCTATCTTCCCAAAAAGTGGAAAAAAAAACCTGGACCTTGTGACTAGATTCCACAATGCCATTCAGAAATTGTTTCAACTTAATTGTGTGCAAGGCATGTTTTTGTTTGTTTTTCTTTCATATATTTATATATGTTGTTTTTTTTGTTTGAGGTTTACAGTCTTTACTTGCAAAAAATCATGTCAGTTGCCACGAACATGTAAATTTACAACACATGGAAAAACCATAAATAATGTTGCTAGAACTTTAGGTCTTACCCTTTTTTTTAAATGAATGTATTTGATAAATAATATTATGTTTGTATATTCGTAATTTGTGCACGTATGAAAATAAAATATCTTTAGAGTTAAAAAACACCAGTAGACTTTCAACTCTGTTTGATGGACACCTTAGTAGGAACAGTGATGAACTTAACATGCGATTAGATTTTAAAATGTTGTAAATCATCATTTAAAAGATAAATGATGTTTTACCATACAATTTAGATTTTTCTATTCATGTTTGTTTTGTTTTACCAATACATGTATAGGAATGCTAACAATGGGTTGTAGAACATAACAAATAGGAAAAGCAATTGCAATTAGCAAGAAAACTTTATAACAGCACTCTGCCCCTTAAACCCCCACCATTTCCCTTTTTTTATCTGATCACATTATTTTACAGGAAATTTTATTTGAAGTTTCAATAATTAAATTACTTAACTTTTCACAGTGATTTTTTTTTTATTATTTGTAGAAATAATGTTTAAAATGAAAATACATGTTATTTAAAATACATACTAATATAACACATGCTATGTTGAGAATATGCCACATGACTAAAATGACCTTGTGTGTGTATTTTCAAGTTGTGAAGTCCTTTCGGACCAGAGGCCGCGTTATGTGAAGACACGGAGTGTGCCCCAGCACTCTTACCTAATTTGCTTACTAGACTCACTAAACTTGGGACAAATTTTAAATAATAGCTGCAATTTCCAGCTTTTTATTTTTTACTGAAAGTTATTCAATTTTGGTGTGGTCTTATGCTGTGGGAGGGAACCGGAAACCCGAAGGAAACCACCTGTCCGGTATAGTGACCACCTACCAAACCCACATGCGCCAGGATCGGGATTGAACCCGGGTCGCAGAGGTTAGAAGCGCATGTAACAACCACTGAGCTAACCAGACAGCCAATAATATGACCTGTGCTTAAGAGCCCGTTTGACAATTAGCAACCTGCACTTTCCAAATCCTTGCTGAACAAAATAGTTAAATAGTTCTGGTTTGAAAATACGTTTGATCTTTATATACTAAAGTGAACTTCATAAATTTCTAATAATTAAATTAAAATTGAATATAAGAAACACAGAGCAATAGAATTTCTGCAACGTTTCAAACTGTGATTACCCGTTATCAGAAACAGTAGCTACATGTGTGTCACTGACATGTGATAAAATAAATAAATATCACGCTTATGAAATAATAATGTTAACACAAAAAATAATATTCATAGCATTACCTGCACAATTTGATCCGCCGTTTGCATCTGCATCGCATAATCTCCCTATGGAAAGAATAAAAAACGCTACAAAAATTGACTTCATGTTTGAATCCGTTGAATGTATTAAACTCGTTTGACAGTTTCCTGACTGTCATGTGATTGTCAGCTTAAAATAGAAATCACGTGACGATAATCATTGTAGAAGAACGCTTGACACTGCTCAACTATATTGAATGAGCGTCTGGACAAGTCACGTGCACCTGTCCCGATACACAACGTTATTTTAAACCGCCAGTTTCAAACAAATTAGGTCAACACAGAGGTTCAAAAGCACCGCTAGTTTTTGAAAATACCCGTGTAAGTGGTGTTGCTGAACAATGGATCCAGACACAGAGGTGAGAATTACCAAGCGCTCGATCAGTTATGCAACTAATTAACCGTTAAACAGAGTAAATGCTTACACATTTCTAAAAATAATTTAGCGATTTCTTGTTTTGAATATTTGAAGTAATGAGTTGACATTGTTTTTAAATCTGAAACTTTGTGTGAGGATAATTTTATCACATGGATGACGAAAGCGAGGTGGTTTGTTAAAACAATTACATTGAAGCTATTGTTAATTTACTGTCCAAAGATAATCTTGTGAAAGTTGCTTTAAAAAAATGTAAAACCAGCTTGCTTTACGCCTTCAGTTTACAAGCCTCATGTTGGAATTGTTTGGTTGTTACAGTATTTCGGTAGAAGTTTATCACAACTCACAAAACATTGACTTTGAGATGAGGATGGTTTTAATTTGTATATTTCACTGAAGGAGCTATACAGATATTTTTTATAATTTTTTCTTAAATTGTCTTGCTTGGAACATGAAAGATTAAAAATAAATAAAAAAATGAAGTGATTTAAATAGGTGATTAATAAATTGCATTAAATACAATAAATATAATCATGCACTAATGTGGCCCAAAAATAATAATGCGAAAACAAAAATATTTCTGAAATATATTTTGAACAGAGGATAATTGAGCGGACTCGTCAACGAAGGGCTATGCTAGATCAGAAGTTTGGAAAAACTCCCGATCCTGCACCAAGAAAACGTTTCCTCGAAGATACAACCAACCAACCTGTACAAAAAACAGTGGAAGATGGTAAATCAAATATTTTGTCTTCTAACATGACACTGTCCTGTCCTGTCCTCACACGACACTGCTGCCATAAAAGATAAAAACAAAATCACTGAATGGCCGAAATGTTTGCACTCTGCCATGTATGTCACCAATATTTACAGCCAATCGACACTGTTATCATATGCTTTGATTGTTACTATATTGTCTTATAGGATTTTAGAGACAATTGTTTAAAAAATTGCCACTTTTGTCATTTTTTCGCCAATTTTTCAAATGTGTCGCAAATGGCTACAATGACTATTTACAGTGAAGATTAACCATATCTGGGTATATTACTATGCTTTATCTAAAAGCTAAACATTTTTGCTAAGAAAACATTGATATGTAAATTGTTACTAACCTAAACCATTCAATATTCAGATTCCCCAAAACGACAGCGCACATGGGAAGCAGATGGTCATGGCAAGTCTGACACCCCTGCTATCAGAAGTGTGCAGTCAAGAACGGCCTGTCTTGCAAGTGAAGGTAATCTTAAGGTGGCAGGGACCATGAGATGGGAGAACTTTGTTGCCAATTGTTTTTTATATAAATTTAGAAAAACATTATTACATTATGACATTGCTATAAAACAAAAATAAATGGATTTGCTACTGATAAAATCGAAGGGAGGTCCATGAAAAATTGTTGAACTTCTTTATGACAATTCAATATATGAAGTTAAGCATGGATTTCATTACTTAATTTGTGATGTAGTAACCTTAATTGGAAACTTTTATGATTTACCTGCAGAATTTGGAAATTAACTCAAAATCCAAACACAAATCCCTGCTGCACGCTTTGATTACAAAAGAGTTGTACTTGTGGATATTTCAGTGGAGACTTTATATGAACAACAGACAAATCAGGTCACTTGTTTGAAACAACTAATTGAGCATTAGAAATACTTGTTATAATATATGAGACGCGCTCTGAGAAAAGGGACTGCTTTAAGTGTATGCCCAGACTAGCCTGTGCAGTTTAAAAATCCAGTTTAGTCAAAAAGTTTTGTCCCTGATAACCTGTGTGGACTGCACAGGCTTATCTGGGACGACACTTGACGCACATGCATTAAACCCCCTTTTCACAGAATTAGGCTCTTATGTAATACATGACTTCCAGGTAGCAATGATGGCGATATGAAGGAAAACAGAAGCCGTCCTGTTGCTATGGAAACCGGCCATAATCCACCAAAGTCACCAGCTGCAGTCAGGTCACGCTTTGCAAAGCTGGCTCAAGATCTTGACGACTTTGAGTGTGACATGTCACATCCTCGAATCAAGTAAATACACGACAGTTAAAGTAGAATGCTTAGTAATATCAATTAATGTTTAGCCCCCTGACTTATGTATATGTGGATTTGCTCCATACGTATCACCAATTATAAATTATTTACCATACACAGGGCCAAAAAAAACTTCTTTGAAGAAGCCCAATATAGGCTGCTTCCCCAAACGAAGTAACCACTTTTTTTCCCCTAATTTGACCAAAATTTTCCCCAATACTGGAAAAATTCCCCACCAAAAATAATATTCAAAGCAAATATTGAGATTTAAAAGGCCTATTTTGTTTCTTTTCCCCTATTATTTAACTTCTTTACTTTGTGGCTACCAATATAATTTATTTCATGTATCAACTCCATTATTCAAATGAAATACATATTTCTTATTTTCCCCATTAAGAAAAAAATCGCGCTATTTTTCCCCTAAAAAAAGGCTGAGGCCCCTTCCCCAAGAAGGGTGTTTTTGCCCTGATACATTTCCTTGGTGATAATCATTTTACAAATAAATTATTATTTAATGTCAAAATAAATTAAATTTTTGACAAGAAATCAAATTTTTCAGAAAAGAGGAAGAGAAAAAGCCCAAATGGCAGCCCCCAAAACGTGATGACGGGGCACCACCAAATAACTTTGATGCCAAAGACAGACATGTGAGCTCACCTCAGAAGGAATATGAGCTTTACCAGGGCCCGAAAAGGAACAACAGCAATGGCTCCAACCCAGCCCCGTCGCCAAAGAAAACGCAGGCCCCTGCACCCCCAGTGGCTCCGCCCATGCAGGAGATGCCTCCGGCTAAACCCCCACGGGCTCCCTCCCCCTCCCAAGTGCGGACTCGGGCTCCCTCCCCCTCCCCAGCGCGGGCTCGGAATCCCTCCCCTGCCAGGGTACCCATGGGCTCGCCCCACATTAGCACCCACACCGTGAACCTTCAGCAGCCTCAGAATGTTGCCTCGCCGAAATTCACGCACCATGTAAGATGCTTTAGTTAGTGCATTTTTATTTTTCATAAGCCTTTTATTTCAATTAAATGTGCTTTTTATTGTGTGGTAGTTTAATGTGGCCAGTATTAGAAACACATCTGATATATTAAGTTTAAGTATGGGATTTATGAATGTATGAATAAGGAAATATTATGATTGGGAACAGTGTTCCTTTAAAATATTCATTATTGCATCATAAACAGTGTCAGTATCAATTAGAAAATACAAATGTGTAGATTTATGATTAAATAATTGAGTCTAACTTAAAGCATTTACTTATCAGGGGTTTTTTCCTTCTGAAAGACCCGCCGAATTTCGGCCCTTTCCCCTAGATATTTTTTTCCCCTCTGACAGAAATTTTTCCCCCAAAAATGATTTTCCCATAATGTTTTTTTTAACCTTTAAATACATAAGTTAACCTGATCCAGTGTAGAAAATACAAAATATTGCATAATTAAATTATCTGTTGCCTTGAATTTGTTTTAAAAACAGTAAAATATGTTAAAGTGATTATTTAAGACTTTCCTTATTTTCCCCAAAATCCGGCGTTTCGCGTGATTTTCTCCCCCAAATTCCGGCTTTTCGCGCTATTTTTTCCCCTCATAAAAGGCCAGGCCCTTTCCCCAAAATCAGATAAAAACCCCTGCTTATGTAATTAATTGAGCTTTGTTCTGTCAAAACTGGGCTTGTGCATTAAGTGTCCTGGATGAGACTGTGAAGTCAGGGCAACACTTTCGGCTTTTATGGTATTTTTTTGTTTGACGGTAGTCTCTTCTAAGTGAAAATCCAGTTTAGGTTGAAAGTGTCGTCCCTGATTAGCCTGTGAATACTACACAGGCCAATCTTGGACAAAACTTAATAGTTAATATTATTACACAGGCATTTAGCCTAAAGCGAGACTCGATTAAATATCCTGACAAACCAGGCCTTTTTCTGCCTATCTCACGGGTCCGATAGTCGAACCCATTCCCCATGCTAAATATGCATATTTTTTCCCATATTCTCAAAAAAAATCCCCCCNACCCCCTGCCCAAATAATGCTTTTGTCGATGAAAATTCTTCCCAATTTGGAAGATTTCGCGACTCGAAAAATCCCCATTTTGCTAAGTACTTTTTCCCCAAATAGACAGAAAAGGGCCTGCAAACATTTTCATCCTCTGCTTCATGAATACAGGTGCGCACCATGGTTAACCAAGAGCCAGTGAACAAGCGGGACTATGACTCAACATCAGGAGACGAACCCACTGAGAAACCTGTGAATGACAGGCTAGCCACATGGAAGAAAGCTGCCGGCACCCCTACTAAACCAAAGGAAAAGGACCCTACTGAAACTCCCTTGTCTGAGAGATTTGCAGGTAATGGAAGTTGTTTGGGTTATTTGTTTTTCCCTGAAACAACTCAAAACAGGCACTGGACATGAAGGGTGTTAAGAATAATCGATAATCCTTACTAATTCTACCTTAACAAAGTTATCGTTATCGAAACAACTTTACTGCATTAGCATTTGCTGGAAATGTCAAGTGTCAGCTAAGTACACAGTCTAACATACTCCCCTTTGTGTAGTATCTGGATTTATCTGCATTTAGAAACAAACGTAGGATGTGTGCACAAATTGAATTGTATTTAATGTCTTTCATTCCTACGGTAATTTTGTCTTAAAAAATTCAACGCTGGACATAATTATAAGTTGGGATCTTTAATTTGTGGATCGGTCAACCCACGAAATCAACACAAAATAAATATACCACAAATAATTATGCTTTATTACAGTATTTCTTTGCGGTAATTACATTAGATGCCTTACAGAAAATGTGCATTATACTATCAAAACGGAAGAATAGTCGAGCGCTCTGTCTTGGTTCACTTCTTCTTTGTAATGTTTTTGATTGGCAATTAATTAATATAAATGACAACCCTGCAAGTGTTTCCTGATTTGCTTTGCTAGGATGGGAACAGCGTGTTACGCAGACCCCTAAAGCAGACAGCACGCCCGCCAGACGGCCACCACAAGGTCAACGGCAGGTCACCACGCCGAGCCATGTGACTCCAGCCGCTGGGCCACAAGGTCAGGTGCCGGTCGACGATCCCGCTGCTAAACCCGTGTCCGATATCCGGGCCAGCTGGAAAGAGGCGGATGCCAAGAGCAAGCCAAAGCGAGAGGAAGAACCTACCGCTTACTCCGTGGGGGACAGAATGTCTGCGTGGGAAACGATGTCATCATCCAACCAGGTGCTTGTTGGCATGGCTTTTTATCCTTAGAGAATGGCTGTTTTTCACAATTTTGAGCAGTTCATGACTAAAATTTTCACAATATTGAGAAGTTTGCAACTCACAATTTCTAAAATTTTGCATCATATTTTTCTGACATTTTTTTTTCACGATTTTGAAAAGTTTGTGACTCATTTTTTCACAAATTGAGGGACCAAAGACCACTTCACAAAGACGAGAAAAAAACTTTATTTGCGATTATGAATTAGTTGTAAGAATGTTTTGTTTGGTTTTTACCTATTTATTTAAGCAAGGTTGAATCAAAAGCCTAGGCTTGTAGACACTTAATCGAGTCCAATATCTTGATGGAACCAGTTCTTTAGTGTCTTTAGTAAGAGCTTCGGTTAGAATATTGCAGCATATGTGTATGTACCATGCCACCATCTTGAAAAAATGAATCATAGGTGATCTTTCAGTAATTATGTTTTTCGAAAACATTTCTTTTAATTAAAAAAAAAAACGTAATATTTTTTGTTTACCTTTATTACAACAAATTTGTGTCTTTGATTTTAAGTTTGGCAGACAATCATGTTATGAGTGTAATATGGGCCATCTGAGGTCTACTATGCTGCAAGCTGTTATCATGTTTTATTACAGTAGCTTAAAATCTTACTTGATTGTTTCCAAATGAAATTATTTGTAATTGATTAACTTCTTAAAGAGAACAAAATAATGTATGTTATATGTTGACATTGAAGATTGACAATCAAAAGATAAATGCCTCTGAAATAGAGATGCTTAAAAAACAAATGCTTTCTACCATGTAAACAAATGTAAAATAATAATCTGAAAAGATAAAATAAAAAAATCTAAAATATATTTAATTAGCCTAACTCAATAAACTCATAGAGAGTGACACATATTTGTTTGACCTTGGCAGGTTAGCAACATAAAAAAAGTTGACCCTGGTTCAAACAACAAGGGGCCGAGTTGGAAACCGACTGGCACCCCAAACAAGGGCCTCACCCCTCAGAAGAGCTTCAAGGAGTCGATAGAGGAGAGGGCCTCACAGATGGGCCGTGGGAAAGCAGTGGAGGGACTCCCACCTAGACCCCCAGTCACTAATAACACTAATAATAGCGCTGCAAGGTATGGAGCTTTGGTTTCAACCTGTGCCACTCAGATCTGATATGCACTTTGACATGTCTGTAGTCCCTTAGAAAATCAACATTAATTTAATACCTTTCTTACTTACTAGAATCAGGTTTTGAAGCCCTCTTTTCCAACCCTAAGATACTGATGAGAAGCAAACGGCTTTAAACCAGAAGAGATTGCGAGTTATGCACATACTGTTCTGGTTTTATGCTGGTTATATATAGCCATTTTCACTTGTTTTTTTTAGCAGGGAAAGGTCAATTAACAAGTAAAGACACGGTGTACAATTTGGGGCTGGAAAAAAAATACTCTCAAAAAAGAATTTTAAACACAAAAGTGTATATTATTAAGTGTAGAACTGTTTTAAAGCCGATCAATGTAACATTTTCGCCAACATTGCTCAGATCCCCAGTGCGGTCCCCCAGCAAGGTGGGGAGTCAGTCTCCAACCGTTCGTGTGCCCAGCCCCCAGGCGGCCTCCCCCTCGGGTCGGGTAGGCGGGGCCACGAGGACACTGCAGCAGAAGATCCTGGAGCAGGTCCAGCACAGCAAAACCGACATGGTAGGGCTAATGAAGAGTTTGTTTAACCCTTGGCAGGAGTGATATTTCCCCTCTTTTCAGCTAATTTCATCGTGGTCAATACCATCTCTAACGATATGTATCTTTCCGGGATCTATGTATTTTCGTCTGTTTCAATATCACTATGTCTTGTTTCCAAAATCACACCCCACTTGGGCTTGGCGCACTTTTTCCTCATGTTTGTGGGAATATAGCATCAACAAAAAAGCATATTTTCGCAACCAATTTAAAGAGCCCTGCGTTTGGCTCATTGGTATAAGGGGCATCATAATCATAAAAAGGTTACTTAAGTAACTTGTTGTATGCAATAGGGTCTGTCAGCCTGCGGTGTTAAATCATTAGTTCGCTGTCAAAGTGTTTGATGCTAACGTCATGTTTTATCTTTAGTCTGTGTGGCTGTAAACCCCATTATCGTATGTTCTGTTATAAGCTTATAATTCTATGATATTTCAGCTGGCAGACAAGCTCCGTGCTGAAAGGATGGCTGAGGTGAACACACTCAACAATCGCTACCAGAATGGGATACTCAAGGACGACAGGACGCTTGACACAAAGGTATTTGTTTTTTGTCGAGCCTGCTTGTGGAAAGCTCAATTGAGCAGTTACGATGGTCAATATAATTCGGCGCATCTGTTTCAGCTTGTCCGCATGGTCACTTTTTATGCCCCCGGTAGGGTGGCATATAGCAGTTGAACTGTCCGTCCGTCAGTCTGTGCGTCCGTCCGAAAACTTTAACGTTGGTCATAACTTTTGCAATATTGAAGATAGCAACTTGATATTTGGCATGCATGTTATCTCATGAAGCTGCACATTTTGAGTGGTGAAAGGTCAAGGTCATCCTTCAAGGTAAAAAAAATAAATAAAAAAAAAAAATTGTTAAATGCATGTGTTTCTCATGGAGCTGCACATTTTGAGTGGTGAAAGGTCATGGTCATCCTTCAAGGTCAAAGGTATTTTTTTTTCTTTTCAAAGCGGCGCAGTAGGGGGCATTGTGTTTCTGACAAACACATCTCTTGTTATTCATCTTTCCTTAATACCTCAAAATTTCACCATCATATGCTGACCTGTCGCTTGTAACGCCCATCTCCCTACCTAGACGTTTGCACTTTGAGGTTAAGTTTAATTTGGCAATAAAACAGCTTGTCCATGCTGTAACTTTGTCATTCATCGTGCCATTTTTAATAATTTACCACAAATGACAATCATTGAGCAGATGGCTTGTAGGCTATGACGCTCGTCTAACCTCAAAGATCAAGGTCACACTTAGAGGTCAGCTTGTCCAGACTGGAACTTCTCATTCATCGTGTAATGCACCATCATAATACACTGTGTCACATGTAAAATCTGCTTCCATACCTCAAAGGTCAAGGTCAAAGGTTACATTGGGCCATAAAAAAGCTTGTCCAGACTTTAATTTTGTCGTTCTTCATGCAATTTTAGAATAATTTACCACTAATGTTCACCCTTTTGAGAACGCCTGTCACCCCTTGGGCAAAGGCAATTGGGGAAACAAATGAATGGTGCGGCTTGTTAACGAATTACTGGCTTTATTGACAAATCGCTAGACATTTTACTGACGGGCATCTGGCTAGACTATAAGATTTCTGTCTGCTTGGCAAGTAATAAATGAAGTAATTTGTACAGCCATTCTCCCCCTGCCACTGAATCAGGTAGGGCAGCTGTTTGTTACTGTCATAAGTATGTGCACTTGGTACTTATTGGCTGATCATATCAGCTATGCTTGTCTAGGGAATTGGGTTCACTGTCTGGCACTAAATGACTGAAATGACAAAGTGAAACACTAAAAAATCCATACATACTGCTTCGGCTACATGAATTTGCAAGTCTTGCCAATTGTATAACTTTTTATGCCCCTGGTAGGGTGGCATATAGCAGTTGAACTGTCCGTCCGTCAGTCTGTGCGTCCGTCCGAAAACTTTGACGTTGGTCATAACTTTTGCAATATTGAAGATAGCAACTTGATATTTGGCATGCATGTGTATCTCATGAAGCTGCACATTTTGAGTGGTGAAAGGTCAAGGTCATCCTTCAAGGTCAAAGGTAAAATAAAAATGTAAAATGCATGTGTATCTCATGGACATGCACATTTTTAGTGGTGAAAGGTCAAGGTCAAAGGTCTTCTTTTTTTTTCAAAGCGGCGCAGTAGGGGGCATTGTGTTTCTGACAAACACATCTCTTGTTTCAAAACAGATTTCTAAATCATATGAAAAGGTAAAGTGTTAAGCAAAGACTTTTACAATTTTATATGATTTTTAACATTTTAACAGAATGTGTTAAAATGTATTCTGAAATATTTTAAGTGTGCACAGGTTTTTAGCTCACCTGAGCGATAGCTCGGGGTGAGCTATTGTGANTGCCTCAGTCCAACACACATATTTTGCCGTCGTAAATCAGGCATGTAAAGCAAGCTCAATCTGATTCTCTGTTTCATTAACGGAATTATCGTTCTGGCATATGATAGGTGATTCTCGATTTTCTCGTAGCGATTGTTTGTAATTCGTGTTAAGCTGTGAACGTTTTTTGTTTTTGTTGGATTGACTCGTTTAGATAGATAATTACACGTTGTATCAGACAACAAACTATGGTTTATGTTTGAACCCAAGAAATTTGAAGCTTATTGAAGGCACAGGCATTCGTCATTAGTTGGTCATTTTTTTTTAATTATCTATTTGTTATACAAACTAACCACAAAAAAACGTTGTTGATTTTTTCTTTTTTACTTATATAATATATACAAGGTATGTGACTACGACCCTTGAAAAGCTGATTTCGGCACACCAGTAAATTTCCGAAGCTCACTACTGCATCAATTTTCAACCGATTTGCAAAAACTTGATTTTAAACAACGCATAAGACTTCGTACTAAAGGAATAAATCGATGCCTGTTCGCATAAGTCTAACGTTAAGCGGTCATCAAACAGCAAACTTGCAAAAACATTTTCCTGACTCGATCTGACTACCACGAAAATACATAACAAACGTGCATGATTCGGTTGGACAGTCATTCACACTGTATTTACACATCTCATACAATCACATACAATCAAAATAAATCTAAATTAACACTTACTAACATATATATCCTTTCAAATCCAAATCCAATCTTTTGCGAGAATCAGTTTTCCAACTATTATTTGACTCGGAAATGTTTGAATACAAAAAGCTGTGATCTCATTGGTTAATAACCGAGGTGTGTCTTTCCTATCTACTTTTGTGAAAACTGATTTTATCGCAATAGATTGGATTTTGGAGTTATATTTATGTTAGTAAGTGACAGTAAGTAAAAAAGTAAATTGACTAACTAATGACGAATGCCTGTGAGCTTGGTCACATGGTCTACAAATGACTGTAAATCATGTGTTTTGTGTCATGTCCTCCACAGTCAAGTGCAGAGGAAAACAACACTGCCCCACCCCCAGCCCCTCCTGCTCCCACCGCCCGTGGGGCACCCAAGGGAGGTAATCTGGACCCGAGGAGTCAGAAGAGGGAGACGACTAGGGACAAGGCAAGAGACGGTAAGGATTGGAGAACTGTCAAGTCTAATGGGCCTGGGAAAAAGTGCAAAAAGATTAAATTGCAACTCACAATTCAGTTACACTGTACCCTTAAGGCTGCAAGTTTGCTAATTACCTGAGGAGCGGATAATCACCNCCCACACACACACACATATACAAATCCTTGTTATTAGATTGAGGATATGGCTTGGGAATTGCAAACAGGCGGTGTCCGGTCAAACATTTAGTTTGCATTTACCAATCAAGTTGAAATTTTGCATATAATATGCACGTTAAAAGACTTCTTAAGATCAGAGCTCCAGATAACCTTCTTTTTTACACCATTTTTCTACGCCCGTTTTTTCAAAACGGGACGTATTATAGTTTCACCCTTGGCGGGCGGCGGCGGCGTCCACAGGCAGTGTCCGCTCTCTAATTCCAATAGTTTTCATCCGATCTTCACCAAACTTGGTCAGAAGTTGTGTCTAAATGATATCTATGTCAAGTTCAAATGTGGGTCATGTTGGGTCAAAAACTAGGTCACGAGGTCACTTAGTCCATTTCAAGCATTTCGCATGGTGTACAAAACCTTTAAACGGGCGTATCTTGTGACAGTTTGGCACTCTTGTTTAAAATTGAATTCTTCAATTTTGTATTTAATTCATTTGTAAAATCGTCATTTGATACAGCAATACTTTAAATTATTCAAACATTTACCAGCTTTGTTGCATTTTATTGTCCAGATCTCATTATATACCGGTACATGCAGTTATATGCACTTTCTATAGTATAGTTTTTGATTGCACAATAACTTAAATTAATAAATTAAATGTCGCAAACCTGGTTTTGTGGCTTGTCCTGTTTCTTTTCTAACACATTTCAAACAAAATTTGTTTGGCATGGTTTTTCTTCGCTACTATCTTAAACATGGGAAAATTTCCTTTTTCTAAAATCCAATTTATTTAATCTTTTAATGAAATCTAGGTATGTTACTTTAATATGCATGTAACTTCTGTACGCATTCTTGTAAATGGTAAAGTGGCCTTGGTTACTTAAAAATGGTGGAATTCTCATACATTTTCTTTCAATTCATGTTTTCTGCACTTAGCACAGTGGTGAGTTTACCTATGTAAATTCAAAACTGGTTGACTTCTAATACATTTTTCACCTGTTTTCAAAACAAGTTTACTTTTCATACATTTTTCACTTGTTCATATATTGTTTTGCACAATCTCAGCATGCTCACACTAACCCTTTTTTCATTCCCTTCTTTTCGCCAGCCTTTAACAGCAAGCTTCAGACGATGGGGTTTGAACTTTCAGACGAGGGTGCCTCCTCATACCCCGTTAACCCCAAAGACCGCCAGCCTTCATCGGCCACTAAGAAACCGAGCAGCATTTACAGACTGGTTTCCAAACGCAGCGATGAGGAGGAGAAACCAGTCGTCAAGCAGCAGTCGAGCTCGTCTCTAAAGAAGGTGCAGTTCCAGGATCCGAACTCGAGTTTTGACAGTCAAGACAGCCAGGACAGGTCCGAAGATCGGGTAAGACGTTTTTGCATTTTGCTGATGTTTGCTCTTTGATGGTGTTGAAATGCATGTTAGAAATCACCACCTTTGTCAAATTGTGTAACAAGGGCCTAAATCAGCGTGTTAAAACGTTTCACAAACATCAGATATGCCTTGTGTATTTCTAGGATGCTATCATGGCTTATTTCTCAATGCATATATTTAATTTATGATTGATAAACATGCAGTAATTTCTGTATATCATACTAGGATTTTGTTTGTGTTCGTGTCGACTTCATACAGCGCTATAGATAACAAGCGTATTTGCGTTATTACGAAATTAAAATAACCAAAAACGTAATTAAATTCAAAATAAAGCGTA
>VMBQ01010028.1:0-28626 GCA_007657795.1 Dreissena rostriformis | reverse complement strand
TTGTATGGTCTGCATAAAGCCTGAGTTCACGTAGATGTTAGTCCTTGTGGCGTGTCATTTATATAAAATAAGAATAGGCTGGGTCCAAGAACACTACCTTGTGGAACGCCGCCTATATGATCTGAAGACACACCTTCAATAATAATCTGAAACGGTCTGTCAGAAAATTTTCAATCCAGTTGTTAACCCTGCCTCTGATCCCGTAATGATGAAGTTTGTTAACGATTAATGAGTGACACACTTTATCGAACGCCTTGCTTTAGTCCATTATCAGAACGTCTGTCTGTTAACCATTTTCCATGTTAATAGTGATGTCGCCAATAAAGTCCAATAACTGTGATTCGCAAGATCTTCCGCGACAAAAAACGTGTTGGAGTGGATATAGTATATCGTTTCTATCTGCATGATTCATAATATGACTGGTAACAATATGCTCCATAATTTTGCAACAAATACATGTCAATGACACTGGGCGGAAGTTTTCTGCCACATAACGTTGACCCTTCTTGTAGATGGGTGACGCATGAGCCTTCTTCCAGTCATCTGGTACAACTCCGCTATCCAAAGATTTATTGAAGATAACATTAAGAATTGGTGCTATTTCATGGGATAGTTCTTTCAGTACTTGTGGCTTAAGGTTATCTGGTCCAGCGGCTTTATGCGGGTTAAGATTTTTCAAAAGTTTTTCAATCCCTGCACAAGTAATATTACGTTCCGGGCATGTTGGGAAGACACCTTACATAAACTGTTGTGATTCCAAATCAGATCGTGATATGTTGGATTTCTGTGAGAAAGCCGATTTAAATTCGTCATTTAAAATAATCGCTTTGTCTAGTGGATCTGAATGTAGGATTCCTTCTCGTTTTAAGAGGCGATATTCCATGCATTACTGTCTGTTTTCTTGTGTTTTATGTATGGCCAGAATCTTTTCATACTACTATTTCCACCTTTTGCATCATCACCTTTCGTCGGTGTTACAATGTTTTCAATTGATGACCAATAAGCCCTGCGGAGTTGCCGTTGTACCAAACGCTTCAATGCCTTGAACCTAGCTTTATGTTCATAATTTGCTGATTTTTTCATGGTTTTATAGTATTTGTCCCTTTTCCGTATCAGTTTTTTCAACTCTGGAGAAATCCAAGGAATACTGTCTTTTTCCTTTGCTACTTTATGAGGAATGTGTTCGTTGATGCTTTTCTCTAGTCTGTTCTTAAACGAGTTCCATAGATCGTTCACACCCACGCCTGAGTTTGAAATGTCTACGAGACATTTCTTCATTTCCTCTTTCAAAGTCATTCATTCTTAAAAACGTTACACCTGACAACCTTAAAACAAACACAAGAATGCTGTTTGTTTTTAATTGGTGGGTCTCAATTGCTAGTTATGGGCCTCCATTTTCATTAATAGTTGTCAACGGTCAAATGGTTTATATTAATTTTCAAGATTATATATACAGATCATGGATATTGTAAAATTATAACTTGTAAAAACATGGTCTTAACTAGAACATGCTATAGTTGATGTCTTCTTGGCATAATATAAATTGTGTATGCTCATCAGATGTCAGTAAATGCAAAAAAATAAAATAAATAAACTGTAACAAAGTTGTGATAACATTTCGGATCATGTGGTGAAGGGTTGATTTGAAAATATCTGATTAAAATTGTCTTCATATGATCAAACAACAATGGTTGCCTTATTATTCATTGTATTTGCAATCAGTTATTTTGACGTAATATTAAATGCATTGGACAATTTCCAATTTTAAAACATGCCACAAGTGACAAGTATTTGTACCAAAGAACCTGTATGTTTATAATTTAATTATTAAATTTCAAAATTAAAGATTCATAAAATATACAGCTTGACATGTCTTTCGATACAGGTTTAGGTCTAGTCAGTTCTTTAAGATCTGAAGTTTCTTGAGGTGTACATCTGTAAAATAATTAACTGTTTGTTATCNTTCATTTCTACACCAATTCACTTCTAATTGATACTGAACTTCTCTTAAGACAATACGGTAAATCTCGACTATGCATGGCCCCATTACCAACCCTGGGGCACACCTATGTCAAACATTCGGTGTGGGGATACGCGTCAGCCTCTGCCGCGCCATTTCTAGTTAAAATTGGATTGTGTCTGATCTCTTTGTGAACTGGGCATAAGGCATTCATGTTATCTTACACTATAACAGAAACTTACTGTATTGCCCTTTCAGATGGCAAACTATTTGAAGCCAGTTGCTGCCATTTTGGTGCCAAATATTGGTGGGTTCATATCTGCTAGGTTCACCAGGAGTGAAGTCAGACCTACAACAACTGGTCAGCTAACTTGGTATCAGGTAATAGCATTTGATTGGTTTATCAGTTAAACAAAAATTATCTCCAAATTTTGGTTTGCATGTGCTATTTTTCACCACTTTTGAAGGCCAAGGCCCCTTCCTCTGAGCCTTATTGTTGTACTTGAAGTGTACTTTATCATGTACGGTACATGGTTTATGATGGCAGACCAACATTTGAAAAGTTTAAATAACACTATTATACATACGGTAATTTGCGTGTCTATCTGTATTAATATACACAAACAGTAAGAAAATATTTTGTATGTTTGTATAAATTGAAAAGTGTACAAAAGCTTTGTGCACATTCTTCACTTGAAAGGAACAGTCAATGATGTCAATTTGCTGATAAATAAATCTATTATGATTCAAAATGCATTGTGAAGCTCAATCTGTTGAAGAATAAATCCATTATTATTTCCAGGCATTGCATTTGAAAAGGTCAATCTGTTGATTAAGTATTCTATTTTTTTTCAAGGCATTCCATTAGAAAGCTCAGTGTATTGATAAATTAATCTACAATTATTTTCAGGCATTGAAAAAGCCTTCTTTCCAGCCACCCAACTGGATATTGGCCCCAGTATGGACGACCCTCTACTCTACGGTGGGCTATGCCTCCTACATGATCTTCAGAGATGGAGGAGGGTTTGGGGGTAAGGCAGCCCTGCCTCTCTCCGTGTACGGTGCTCACCTGGCATTGAACTTTGCCTGGCCGCCATTGTTCTTCAAGGGGCATAACCTCGGATTGGTAATGTATAATGTTAACATTTTTTTGCATGTTAACTTTACTTTCAGATTTCAGTACATAATTTAACATGTATTGCCCTGCAAGCCTTCATCAGGTATATTACATAATGTAAAATCATCATGTTAATTTGATTTAAGCATTGTATATAATGCTGATAAGTGGTTAAATAGTTAAAAAGTCACAGTGGTATAGTGAATATAGTGTTCAACCAAATCAAAGCTTTAATCCGCAAAGAGGAGGTGGTATTCTCAACATCTTTAATTTCAGACTTTAATTTTTCAGGCATTTGCTGAGATTGTAGCACTATGGGGCTCAGTTGTTGCCACGATTGTAACGTTCCATGGCGTAAACGTCAACGCCGCCTACATAATGCTGCCCTATCTGGGATGGATCAGCTTTGCATCCTTCCTAAACTTCACATTATGGAGAATGAACAAGGACCGAACAGATTAGACTGTGCCTTCTTAGATATTGCTTCTATATGTAGAAAGACCGCAAAAGACTATACTGTACCTTTTAGAGATATTGCTCCTTAAATACAATTTTACATGGACCCCCCAAAATATGCTGTGCATTTTAAAGATATTGTTTCTAAGTTAACAAGGACCAAAAAGTCTAGGCTGTACCTTTGGAAAAATTGCTACAAAATAAACAAGTGGCAAACCAGACACGGTTTTACCTTTAGAGCTATTGTTGTTGTATGATGAGAACTGAAAAGACAAGATTGTACCTTTTACTATATTTGAACATGGACTGAAACTACTAGACTGTACATTTAGAGATTTTGGAACAAGGACTCCAAACACTAGACAACCTTTTGAGATATTGCTACTTAGACTACATTAGTAGATGAATGTGTATTATAAACAAAATACATTGTAGATACTGTCTTTTCTAACAACTCTAATACCTTATGTATGAATCTCTGTTTCATTAGATATTTCTAATAAGCAAGTCTTGTTTAATTTACAAATAACAAGAGAAACTCTTAATTGAGTAACAAATATATACAATGTGCCACTAGCTGAAACAACTCTTTACTCCTTTGTTTNGTGGTAAGGTTTTTCTTCATACGTCCATGAAAACAAAATATAAAATCTGCTGCTCTTTTAAATTGCTAAACCATCCATTGTATTTCGTCCAAAGTTATGCCCCTCAAGACGTTTCCTGTTATCTGAATATATAGTGCAATATTGTGACAAAAAAACCTTTGGGGAGCATCACCCGTCTCCGACAGTTTCTTGTTTAATAATTGATATAAACATTTGGAAAAGATAATACTGAATAGAACAACTTTTAGACTTATAGTACACTTACATTCATAATTATTGATAACATTTATTTCAATTATTAAAACAGTAATTTGAGAACTTTACATCAAAGGTTATATTGAGTCATTTTCTCAATTGCAAATCACTGAGGCGTTTATTTTTCGCATTTCAAATTGTATTGAAATATTATGTAGCTTGAATCATTCCAAAATATACATTGTTTTATGTTGTTACTTTTGCTAAAATTGTGGGTCTGAGTATAGTTTTTCTTGTCGAAAAAATTCATTTAATAGCCACACAGACATTTTGTAAGACATTCATATTTTATCTATTTCAAATGAGACTTTGGTCAATGCTGGTGCATGGGTCTGAAGCAAAATTTAAGTGGAAATATGTGGCGTGTTCTGAGAAAACTGGGCAAAATGCTTGTGCGTAAAGTGTCATCCCAGATTAGCCTGTGCAGTCCGCACAGGCTAATCCGGGACGACACTTTCCGCTTAAACTGGATTTTCGCTAAGAATAGACATCATTTATACGAAAAATTCCATAAAAGCGGAAATTGTCGTCCCTGATTAGCCTGTGCGGACTGCACAGGCTAATCTGGGATGACAATTAACGCACAAGCATTTTGCCCAGTTTTGTCAGAACACGCCACATATAAGCAAAGTCTTTGAAAATAACCTTAATGTGAAGTGAAATGCTTTTGTTCACAAAGCAGTGAAAATGTTAAAATTGGTTCATTTGATCAAAAACGTTGTTTTGTATGAAGACCCAATTTTTTCTAAAGACTTATTTTTATGAATGTACTAAATTGACTTATGGCAAGTTTTTACTTGGTTTCTTTGTTAATATTGGTTGCAGTAAAAAAATTCCAATGGATAAAATAACAAGTATTTATATATTATGTACATAATCAAAAGCAGGAGCATATGCTTAGTACCTAAGGAGTTATTAATTTATTGATAATACTGTTACTTCTTGGTGTACTTGAGCAGCATTTATGTATAATCATGTTTTAA
Organism: Dreissena rostriformis; assembly: GCA_007657795.1. Lineage (NCBI taxonomy): Eukaryota > Metazoa > Mollusca > Bivalvia > Myida > Dreissenidae > Dreissena > Dreissena rostriformis. The sequence goes on along the minus strand of VMBQ01010028.1, from coordinate 23,250 downwards.
CAGATGTAACCTTGTTGGAACAGCCATGTAAACAATTAAGACAAACGCCTTATTGAGTTATTTTGTAAAACATTTGTAATTAATGATATTTAATGTTGATGTAGCAATGAAGGAGTGAAAATGCAATTATAGTGGTCTTGCCTCTGGCTTCATTTTTGTTAAACAGGATTTCACGTTTGGTGCTGTTTTCATTTGATATCATTAATTTATCTGTATTTATAATAAGATTATTTGAGAAGCAATGTTTGTGTTCAATAATTTATTCAATGATTAAACAGTGTAATGAACATAAGGTGGAGTTAAACTCAATGGACAATTTACTTATATCAACAGTATATATTTAACTTGAACAATTAAAATACTTAATATAATTGACACTTCAGTTTTCTTAGCATTAAGAACAATTGTGCATTCACTTTTTATGCCCCCTTTTTAAAAAAGGTGTCCCCTTTAAAAAAAGGGGGGTATATTGTTTTTGGCCTGTCTGTCTGTCATTGTGTGTGTCTGCGTGTCTGTCTTTCTGTCCCAAAACTTTAACCTAGGTTAAAGTTTTGTCATAATTTTGCAATATTGATCAAAGCAACTTGATATTTGGCATGCATGTGTATATCATGGAGCTGCACATTTTGAGTGGTGAAAGGTCAAGGTCATCCTTTAAGGTAAAAAAAAAAAGAAAAAAGCGGCGCACTAGGGTGCATTGTGTTTCTGACAAACACATCTCTTGTTAATTTGGTGCTGGTCATTGCAAAATAAAATAACCACGTTTTTTGTTTATGTGCTGTATTTTCATGATGTGTGGCTTTGTGTATGTGCAATAGATGGCTGTTATTGTAATAAGTGTTAATAATTAAATTGAGACAAAAAGATATTGTTTAGCTATATGTTCAGTATTTTAGATAATTGGATAATTGGGCATTTTTAGTTAACATCGTTATGCATAGCTGTTGGCTGATGCTGCTTTTTGCTTAAATATGTTAGAAACGGATAATATTATTTTGTTGGTTAAGTGTAAGACGTCATTTTATTTACTGAGGGGCTTTGCACAACATACATGTTTATATTCTCCAATCATTCCTTTCATAGCATGTTAAAAAACATGCTCTAAATAACTTTAAATATAATACCTTGGTCTCGCCTTTTCAATATTTAGGCTAAATTCATGCAGAAGAGTCATAAGGTATGTTCATTTATGTTGAAGGGAGATGAAAATCAAATTTATGAAATAAGCAAAAACGTGCATACTAAATTAGATTGCGTTTGTTGCTTCATTGAATATTCAGTTAAGTTTGTCTTTTGAAACACAATGTATTAGATGATGATTTACAATAAATGATACAAAGCTAAAGGTCATTAAAAATAAACAATGGAGGGTAAACAAATGCATTTTATTATCAATGTGTATCACCATGACAAGCTGTGTTGTCGGCTGCTGCATGCTTTCAAAATACTCAAACGTTGTAGAAAATGTCTCACAATAAATATTGAAAATCAATCATAATCGTTTTTATACATTTGTGACAAAGAATAAGTGAATTTCGAAACATCTGAATGATGGTTGGAGTTATAAAACGTAAACGATCTGAATATTTGTAATGCGATAACTAACCAAAGATCTATTAATCAGGGGGTTTTATCCGATTTTGGGGAAAGGGCCTGGCCTTTTTTGAGGGGAAAAAAATCGCGCGAAAAGCCGGATTTTGGGGGGAAAAATGANTACACCAACGCCTATGGAGCTGTTATGTTTGCGATATGTTCTACATCAACGCCTATGGAGCTGTTATGTTTGCGATATGTTCTACATCAACGCCTATGGAGCTGTTATGTTTGCGATATGTTCTACATCAACGCCTATGGAGCTGTTATGTTTGCGATATGTTCTACATCAACGCCTATGGAGCTGTTATGTTTGCGATATGTTCTACATCAACGCCTATGGAGCTGTTATGTTTGCGATATGTTCTACATCAACGCCTATGGAGCTGTTATGTTTGCGATATGTTCTACATCAACGCCTATGGAGCTGTTATGTTTGCGATATGTTCTACATCAACGCCTATGGAGCTGTTATGTTTGCGATATGTTCTACATCAACGCCTATGGAGCTGTTATGTTTGCGATATGTTCTACATCAACGCCTATGGAGCTGTTATGTTTGCGATATGTTCTACATCAACGCCTATGGAGCTGTTATGTTTGCGATATGTTCTACATCAACGCCTATGGAGCTGTTATGTTTGCGATATGTTCTACATCAACGCCTATGGAGCTGTTATGTTTGCGATATGTTCTACATCAACGCCTATGGAGCTGTTATGTTTGCGATATGTTCTACATCAACGCCTATGGAGCTGTTATGTTTGCGATATGTTCTACATCAACGCCTATGGAGCTGTTATGTTTGCGATATGTTCTACATCAACGCCTATGGAGCTGTTATGTTTGCGATATGTTCTACATCAACGCCTATGGAGCTGTTATGTTTGCGATATGTTCTACATCAACGCCTATGGAGCTGTTATGTTTGCGATATGTTCTACATCAACGCCTATGGAGCTGCAATTACCAAAGCATTGCTCGACACATGTCACAAGGGTAAATCCACTTTATTAGACATAATCGTAATTAAAGGGCACGAGTCTGACATTAAACGACATGTTATCTTCAAATTACGGCAAAGTAGTCTATTCTTGCATTATAATCTAATTATACGCGGATGCCATGTCAACAAGTATTGATCTGCAAAAATGATTTCCTAAATGGTGAAACAGTAATAAATCCAAAACTAGGCTTCAATGCAAAATAGATACGTCATTGGAAATATTCCGCACAGCAACTATAATGACTCTGTAGAACCATGCATTAACATACGTATCGTGATACGCCGGATGTCATTTTAATATGCATTGTGCAGTCCCGGATTACCCATAAGGCAGAATAGGCAACTGCCTATGGGCCCAGCGACTTTTATATCTATACAAGGATATTGTCACATTTTATGTCGTGCCAGCCTTGGTACTGGTAGGCTAATGGAAACGTGTGAACTCGACTGGGCACTGGCGTTTTAGCAGGCACTAGGCCGACTAGGGGCATTGGGCGTGGGCACAAAATGTTTCACTGCCTACGGGCCTCCACGGTGCTTAATCCGGCACTGGCATCGTTTTAATATGAAATATTAAACGTCTGAAATATTTTGAAAACAAACGACATGTATATAATTAAACTCACAAATCACAAAATAATTTGGTTTTGTACAATTTTGCAAATGACCAATGACACATTGAGGAATCAAATTTATAAACTGCTTTTATTAATGATACAATTGTAAGTGTCAATTTTTATTAACATTTTTATATTATATTTGAGCCTTGCTCTTTGAAAAGGGGGTTTAATGCATGTGCGTAAAGTGTCCGCACAGGCTGATCAGGGATGACACTTTCTGTCTAAACTTGATTTTCGTTCAGAAGAGAGTTTCTTTAAACGAAACATATTATAAAAGGGAAAAGTGTCGTCCCTGATTAGCCTGTGTGGACACTTTACGCACAGGCTAATCTGGGACGACACTTTACACACATGCATTAAACCCCCTTTTCACGGGGCGAGGCTCATTTATATATAGAATAAACATATTTATACATATAACCGGAAAGCCATGTAATAGTTTATAAAGAGTATGAATTGGGATTCAATGCATGTCCAAGATATTTTTTTTTGTGTAAATGTAAGACACATTTTGTTTTTCTTGTGTAAAATAGTTTTATATATATCTTGCATGTTCTTATACAAAAATCATAAACATTAATGGCCCTTGGCCGATGGGACGTTACAGCAAAGTTCTTTGTCTCACTTGTGTTTAACTTCTCGTTTGATATAAGACTAGACTAAATAAGATGTTGCAATTTAACTGGGATCATTCTTCAAAATGAAATGCTGAAATGCAAAAATACCATGCATTGAATAATTAATTAATAAAGTTGGAAAATAAATGCGTGAAACAGCTTTAAATGTCCGATTAGTAACACAAAATCATGAACAACATTTAGTTGCAATAATCCAACTCCCAGCTAAAGACCTTCCAGATCGAGTATTAGTTAAGGACTCATAAATGCACAGAAGAACTAAAACAAGGTTACAGGTAAAGGTTACAATTAGCTGAAATTATTCGCTTTCAGAATAAATCTGAGTCTGCCAAAGCAAAAATCATCAAAACTACTATGGAGGCAATTAATATTGACTAATATACTCTAAAAAAAACAAAAACAAACGAAAGCATGTTTTACTCTTTAGGCTGTTGTTCTGGTTTAATCGCTTGGTGATATTGATGGGGAAAGCATAGGTGTTCACAACTTAATCCCTGAAATATGATTAAGTTAGAGATTTAAGTAAAAAAATGGCAATGAAAAAGGTTAAAATCCACTAGAAAACGGCCGAAAAAAGAAGGTGAAAAAACAGTCGATTTTGATTTGTGTCAAACTTTTTTTTGGTTTGAACATGACATATCTTTTTTATTGCTCAAATTGATTCAGCTTAGAATGCCATTTAAGAAAAGTATGGTAATAGGGGTCTCTATGTGCAAAATGTTGCATTTATTTTCGCTTAAAGTTGTCGCTTTTACATTGAATTATACAATCTCCACGCAGAGTTGTCGTTCCATGCTCTCACATACAATGTAACCGTCGTGCAAGAGATTGTGAATTATATAGGAAAAACATTTAGTATATTGTGACCTTAATATTAGTTTAAAACAGTGACGATATTTTAACTAAGGGAAGTAACCGGTTTTGCAACCTTAAGCTTCATAAAATATTCAAGATAACGATATCCAGCTGATAGTCCAAAGCAAAGGTCGAAATTGATCTATACACGTGGTCCTGTCAACGTACACGTATTGGAGTATTTAGTTGTTATAAAGAAGGTTTGAAATTATATTTATCTGAAATGTCACGCACTTTTTTCACTAAATGCAAAACTAGATCTATTACATACCGTTGCGGACACATTGTCCGAAATGTTATTTATTATGATGTGCATGTCATTGTGTATTGGGTGCCTATAGCACGTGACTTTTCAAGATCTGTGTTTGGAGAATAAAGCGCGACCCAGATAACATTTATTTTTAAGGACGTCTTTTTTAAAGATTTCACAAATTTCCTTCACAAATTTCAAAATAATTGATTTACATCATGACATTAAACTGTCTCTCTGGTAGACTTTCGACTTTCAGGGTTTGGTTTAATAAATCTGATTAATGAAGTTTCTTAAGCTATACACTTTTCACATATTCAAAACCTCACATTATTAAAATATTTGTTTAAGTTAGATTTTGTCAAATCTCTCTTTTGACTAGGCATGGGACATTCATTTTACTCCTATCACTATTACAAAAACTGTATTGCTCTTTCAGATGGCAAACTATTTAAAGCCAGTTACTGCAGTTTTGGTGCCAAATATTGGTGGGTTATTAATGGGGTATTTCACCAGGAGTGAAACCAGGCGTTCAAGTGGTCAGCTAACTTGGTATCAGGTAACAGCAAATGATTAGTTAATCAGTGTGCTAGTTGTCCCCATACTTGAAGGCTAAGGCCCCTTCCTCTGAGCCTTATACAAACCTCAATATTTTTGAATGCGATGCATTAATCGAATGTTGTACTTGGAATAGACTTACTGACATGGTTTATGGTGACATATCCACCCTTTGAACAGTTTAAATGACACTATTATTAATATGTGTAGACCTTTGTGCATATCTTTGTTAATATACAGAACCGTTACCAAAATCAGTATGACGTATTAACATTCTAGTGGTTCTTGATTAATCAAGTACGCATGGGCCTTAATTTGCCTTTTTAGAAACGTAAAAGTTAGTGGGCTTTTTTTCTGATTCACTTTTAAACTTATGGAATTATTGACCTTGCGACTGTGAGTTCCGCATTATTCTGAAAGACAACACGTACTGTTTTTCCATAGCAAACACAACTGAGTGTGACTGTCATAGTTTAAATGGGATTAAATTAAGCTTAAACAAATATTTGTAAAGTAAATATTTGGAATGTTAATGTGTACATTGAAAAAAGGTTTGTGTGCATTCTTCACTGACAAAGAACATTCAATGATGTTAAATCTATTTAAGGGTAAATATAATATGATTTTCATGAATTGGAAAGCTCAATTAATTGAATAATTAATCCATTACTATTTTTGACGACACTGGATTTGAAAAGCTCAATCAGTTGACAAAGTAATCTTTTATTTATTTCCTGCCATTGCGCTGGAAAGCTCAATCCGTTTGTTAATTAATCTATTATTCTTTTCAGGCATTGAAAAAACCTTCTCTCCAGCCACCTTCATGGGTAATTGCCCCGGTCTGGACCACTCTCTACTCTACAATGGGATATGCCTCTTACATGATCTATAGGGATGGGGGCGGGTTTGTGGGTAAGGCAGCTCTGCCCCTCTCAGTGTACGGTGCTCATCTGGCCTTGAACTTTGCCTGGTTTCCATTGCTCGTCAAGGGAAAAAACCTTGGATTGGTAAGTTATATGCAGTATTATGTCAATATTTGTTTTGCATGTTAACTTTGTTTTCACATATCAGTGGACCATTGACATGTATTGCCCTGCAAGCTTTCGTCGTATATCACATCATGGAAAATCATCATTTAAATCTCCCTTTACAATTGTAAATACTGCTGATAAGTGGTTAATTTGTTGTAATGTCACAGTGGTATATTGAAATAGTATTCCCCTTGCGAAAGAAAAGTTCCAGCTTTGATATCCTCATAGGGCTGGTGGTGTTCTCAACATTCTTAAAAAAACAACAACAACAAATACTGGTTCTTTAAAATAGAACAACTCTGTAAGAATTTTGTATAACCCTTTGAAGAGTTATGCTTTTAGATAAAATTACAAGATTTGAACTTACAACTAATTAATTTCACGCTTAACTTTTTGCAGGCATTTGCTGGGATTGTAACACTTTGGGGCTCAATTGTTGCCACAATTGTTACGTTCCGTGATGTCAACGTCAACGCCGCCAACATGCTGTTGCCCTACCTGGGATGGGTCAGCTTTGCATCATTCCTCAACTTCAAAATGTGGAGAATGAACAAGGACCGAACGGATTAGACTTTGCCTTTTGAAATTTATAACGACCGAAAAGAGTAGATTGTACCTTTAGGTATATTGCTTCTACTTTAGCAAGGAACCAAAAGACTATGAGAAAAAAAGAAAGACTTTAAGAAATGTTGGTTCTTAAGGGAAAAAACCAAAACGTCTTAGCTGTACCTTTTGAAAGTTTGATAAGAATAGGCTGCTATTACATGAAGAAGAACTGAAAAGACAAGAGTGTACCTTTAGTTATATTTGAACAAGGACCGAAAGGATTAGACTGCACCTTTAACAAGATTGAACATGAATTAAAAAGAAGACAATACCTTACTTTAAGTGATTTTTGAGTATTTTATTGATGATGACGTGCAAAGTGACATTTATTTATTTGGTTTTATGGATGCAAAATCTTAACAACATAGGTAATATAAAGTCAATGTCTTGAAGGTGAAGCACTGCAGCAATGATTTCAAATTATGTTGAATAATTATACAGTTTGAGCTTTGTATCACTTTATATTGTTATCAAAATATACATTGTTTTGTGTTGTTACTTTATTGCTACTTCCAAAACATGCATTAGTTTGTAAACACCTTTACACACCCTGTGATATTGTATAAACAACACGGGTGAAAATTATATTGTAGATATTTGCTTATAATAAAGAAATGTATTGAATTATTGTCTTCAATCTTATTGTATTTATTTATTAAAATGTGATGCACATACAGTAATTTGTTGTTCCATGATATTCCTAATTTTTATAATGGACTGATAAAGTGGTGTTAATATATCGTCATGCTCGCTTGCTGCAACTGTGGGTTTGATATTGTTTCCTTGTCAAGATGATTCATTGATTTACCCAAATGAAGTATTGTTATTCATTCAGATTTTATCTTTTTAAAATACTCACTGCTTTGGTTAATATTGTAGCAGGGGCTCCTAAGCAAAATTTAAGTGGAAATATTAGCAAAGGCTTGAAAAATAACTGATTGGAAACTTGAAAGTTAGTTCAATAAATAACGACCAGTTAAACTATGGTTTTGTTTAAGAACAAAAACTACCTGAAGTCTTATTCTTATTAGTTGAAGAAATTGCAAGTCTTTTACCAGGTCTGCTTGTAAATGGAACTGTTCGTGACTATCATGGCGCGGATGAAATTCTTTATGCATGGTGAACTTAAATATGAATCTGCGCTGTTATTTTTGCAATAAGTTATATATCCACTCCGGCGGTGCTGTCATTCCCAAACACTTGCAAGAGACATGTCACACGAGTTAATTCCATGCGCCTGATATGCTATCTTCGAACTTTGCAAAAGTAGTAAATCTGTTGCATTATAATCTTATTATATGCGGGTGCAATGCAAACAAGAAAATGCGTTCTTTTTAAGATCAGATTCAATATCTTAGCCTGTCAATGACAATTACTGGTATTCGTCGTCCAAAATGGTTTCCTTAATGGTAGAACAGTAATAAATCCGACTCTAGGATCCGATGCAAAATACAGACGTAAATAGACGTAAATATTCCACACAGTATTTATAATGACGCCTTATAAGCGTGCATAGATATACGTATCGTGATAAGCCGGATGTTATTTTAATGTGCATCGTGGTCTATGTTTATCGTTTGAAAATGTAGCAAACGTTGCACGTTATTTGTGTTTATGTATTAAGGCACTCGTGGATTTTAGTGTAGACCAGTTTTAAACTGAAACGCGTATTCTTGTTTTTGAGTTGTGTATATTGCTGAAATATGTTGAACACAAACTAATATTAAGACAAAAAAGTAGATATAAAATTTATTTGGAAAAAAGGGCAACCTGCTACGTTTGGTATTTTGTTAAACTTATATAAAAATGAACATGCTGTTTTGAAGAAGTACATGTTGTACATTTAGACCATAACAAAACTTAAAATACTTTATGAAAGCCTTGTTATCGTCAGTCTTTATAAACGGATAGTTGTCGATATAACAAAAACAACAGTGGTTTTATCTTTTTTTTTTGGAACTGTTTCATGCACTCAATTGTCAGGTGTCACGCCTATTCGATTGTGTGTAGTTTTAAATCCAGTGATTTAATCTTTCCTTTGGAATTGTTAAATGTAGAAATATGTCTAGGGTTACGCACTGTCCTTTGCATTGAAAATCATGTGTCCTTTTGCATATCTATACCAGTTCAGGGAAAATTTAATTATCCAAGTCTTTTATTACCCTTGGATAACATGATGTAACTGAGCCCTAGGCATCCAATAATGAATTAATTTTATAAACTCCAATATGAAATATATTCATTGTCAGCTTTCATTCACAAAAATCGATACTGAACCTAGCGTACAGTGAAATTCAATACAACTTTTACATTTAATAAGGAGCATGATTTATATTGAGTATAAGAAAATCGTTAAGCTTTGTTTTAAAATGTACGCATTTCTAATCGCATTTCCACAATTGATTTTCAAATTCCAAATGAAAACATCTTAAAGTAAATCAATGCGCCTTATTAAATATTCATACGTGATTTCTGTAGACAGTGTCTACCAGCATGGAACATTGCATACACTTACCCATCGTTGCTGCAAACGCTTTCGCATGCTAATGTTTGTGTTAGAAAGGACGCTGTTGTTGATTAAGCACGGTATCTATTTAATTGAAATGCTAAGAGCTTTCAAAATGTATCAGCCATTGCGTGAACCGTAACATTTCCTTTTGATATCCAAACAGGGTTCTTTTTTTCATATTTTTGCCGACTTATAAATTATATAGAACATTTATCCAAATCTCGATAAAGATATAGTGGAAATTAATCAAATTGACATCCTGTGATTCAGGTTTACGTCTCCTCTTACAATCTGGTATATTTCAAAAGAAGCCGTCGCTGGGTGTAAGAGGTTTCTATAACTCGCTCGTGACATTTTGGATGAAGACTTAGCGCAAGATAAATGCACTCTCAGCGTCTGCAAGGCTTCGTAAAGTAGACAAATATCTGAAGACCTTTGCGGGAACACAAAACACGTCATTTTTACAGTGTTCGAATGCTTTGTCGTTAGTTGTTAATGCTTATCTTGAAATTCGCAAAGATGTCCTTCCTTGACAATGCCTAGTTAGGACTGTGTATAATATGCATTGTGGAAGTGACACCATAACATGAGTAAGGCCTTATTGCTCATGCCGGTTCTCGGTTCATATATACTTATCTGCTGATAATAAAGTACGTTTTGTTTTGCATAAATGCATACGCAAGCGTTTTAGAGACATTTTTCAAAACATGCCTTTGTATCGCGTGCTGCTCATAAATCAACCAAATGTTTGAAAGACGTTTGATAAACCAATATGTTTTAATTGGCGAGTTTAGATAACCATTTCACGTTGTTTCCATTATAAAATGTGTAAGCGTTTGATAAATTGATGCTTTTGAACATGATCTCGTCAGCTAAACAATTGTTTTCACTCAACATTTTCTTTAAAGAAATCAACAGTGAAATCGTATATATAAACACGTGTACCTTTTATATACATTAAAAAAAATATCGAATTGCTGAAAAATGATCAAACCGTGCTTTTGACAATTTTTGTCATGAACACCATTTTTTTACGTTTCTCTTGAAAATCATAGCTTTCGATAAACCACTGCCTTTGACGCTTTCCATGTAAAACCTCTGTATATATACGTCTTTATATCTAATAAAGCATGTTAGCTTGTTTATTTTATACAGATTTTGAGACGGCTCTCTCTATACAACTTATAACCATGTCCCATAAATCGGGTTCCCTAAGATATTTTCATCTAAAGTCGATCCGTTCTCGTCTGACATCGATATAGAAAAGTTAACCAGTGGTATGTATTTTATCGTATTGGTGAACATTTCGTGGGCCAACAGAACAGTCTTAAACAATATTTGTACGACAAAGGCTTATGTTAACGTTGCAATTTTATTCATTACATAATTAAATATATAGTCAGGTACATGAACTATGTAAATACCGGTATATTATGTACTTGTATTGATTTTTAGTCAATGTGCTATCATGTAGCTCGAAGCAGTTCACCATATCTGTATTGTTGTATCTATCTATACATCATGAATAGCTATTGTCGATTGCTGATTGTTCAATCAAGACCCTATTAAGTAGTGTTAGTTGTAAAGTGGTTATATGTGTTTCTTTATACGTTTTTCATATTTATCTTATCCATAAATATTTTTTATAAACGAATCCTTTTCATCGAGGTTCGGCTGTTCGTTATGATCTCATTATTGCTTACCTTCTATTAGATGTACGACACGGTCAGACGTTCGAAAGTCGTACTTGAGTCGTACATGCAGACGACCGAAGCTACGATCCAATGACGACTGTTGTAGCACAGCGTCTTTCTTAGGGTACAGATATGGTTTAATAGCACCTGAACAAATCGTAACCATTAGATGAACTAAGAGAGCGCATTAGCAAGATAGGCCCCTTGTAAAATTGTTAAATAGGCCTCCCAAATAAAGACAGTGAGCTAACTAAAGGAGTCCATGAACTAAAGAAACAAAGGCCATAAACATCAAATACCATAAACTTACCAAGTCAAAACCAAAAACGTACCAAATCTATCAAATATCAAGAAATTATCAAATGAAGACCAGGGACTTTCCACAAATAAAGACCATGCAATATCGAAATAAAGGTATCTTATTAATATGACATAAGAAAAGGCAGCCTTCTTAGTACTTGCGTAATAAGAATCTGAGGATTGTTCGTTTATCGTTCATGTTCATTTCCTCGGAAATAAACGCTGTGTAGCCTCGCGAAGGTACGAGGGTACCGGGTTACACGAAAACTTGTACTTTGTGTCCGTTAATAACTAAATACTTTACAATCCAATTATTCTTGAGGATTATTTAAGTCACCATTTCGATCGCCTTTGCTGTTGAATTACTAATGCTAAATCGCAACCATCGTTTTACGCTTAAAAGTTCATAGAAATGTAATACTGATACTAAACAATGTGTCAATAATCACTGTAATGGAATGATGCTGTAAAAAAGCGAGAGGCTTTGCACTCGTAATCGTATTTCTTTTACATAATTGTCATAAAACTCAATTACCTTGTCTTCAAACTCGACATGCAAAAATTCATTTGAAATTGATTTAGAGACAGATAATTTGTGTAGATCATTGGCATACAAACTACATTATTATGTTTTCAGACGTGACCTGCACATGTTCAGTGGTGAATATCCAATGTAATTAACGAAAGAAACATCATGCAAATAACGTTAAAGCATTGCGGTCGATGTGGAGATTTAGTAATAATCTCTTGTGCTAACTACCAGTTGATCAACTGAATGTAAATGAATGGCCAACTGGATTGATTACTGGTACATGAAATATATTTTCAAGATGGCTCCTGGACCGATTTTAGAAATCGATGCTGATAACATGTGTTCTTGTTTTTGAATTTTGTAAACTGCTGAAATAATGATGTTGAAGAAAACTCGATATGAATATAATTTTATTTCACAAATCACAAACAAAAATAATTTGGTTTTGTACAACCTTTTTTTATGACATATATATACTGCTGTCCTTAATTATACAAATTTTAGTGACAGTATTTTTTGTTTACATTTTTATATTATATTTATAGATATATTTAAAATATTTATACTTATAATAGGATAAACAAAGCCGCCATTGTAATAGAAAAAAAAACTACATTTGATGAATTACACGTACCTGTATCATCGTGCATTTTCAACCAATTCAACTGTAAATATTGGAACCTTCATGTCCTCGTCCCATTTTTATCTGATAACATGTGTTATTTTATAGTGTGGTAATCGGTAAGGACATTTTTTAAGTTTATGTAAAAACACTTTCATTTATTAAATAAAAAGATTTCGGGTTCAGTTGAAGTACGTGCATAATGTAATACACATTAAGTTTGCGTTATCTTTCGTATTTGTTAGTAATGCATACAAATGGATTGGCCAAAATGCCTACAGTATATGGCATCGTTAATACTTATTTTAATGGTGTTGTGTACACAAATATTCCTCGCATGTAAATATAAGACAATTGAAATACGTCATCAGCATCCGAACGTTATTATTTTTATGTGTTTATTATCGTTTACATAGTATAACAAAATATACTTTAAATGATTGTCGTTTACGTACAGGTAACGAAACACAATTTGTTATTGTAGTCTGTATACTCCAATGATTTAAAAAATATACAAGTATGACTTCATTATAATTTTTCACTTCATATGTAAGAAGCATATCGATGTATCACTGCGCTAAATAATTAAATTAACATATTAATGCTCATTAACTTTAACAACCCATTGATTAAAGTACAAACCCATTTATCTAAGCACAACAAAGTTGGAAAAAATATTATACAATTCGGGCGTTACAGGACGTTTTTGTTAATTTATACGTAAATAATTAGATCTTAAGCTGTTACAATGGAATACAATTTTATAATGTTTACTTATAACTAAACTGGTTATATTTGTTGCAGCTGTAACAAATATATTAAAAGAAGCTTTCGTAGGCATAATGCACAGTTTTAAATACAGCAACATCAAAGTATCTAATAATAAGCAACATAAGACAATAGCACAAATATTACATACACTACTTTGGCAGATAAGAAAACATGATTTAAGCTTATTGAAAACTGCTATAAAAATAGAAATAGAATTATTAACTTTTCAATTTAAAATCCGAAATTAATTTAACATGAGTATGCCTCTCTCTCGGGCCACATCACAACCACCGCGCAGAGATTTTACTGGTTCCGAGCTTACATAGGTCTTTCCGTTAAACCTATACAGGGAGTTTTGCAAGAATATTTTCGTTGAGTGATATCAGATGAGATTTGATGCAACTAGAAAGGGAATTCACCAACGGCGTACTTACGCTAACTTCATCAATTAAGCAATGGTTCAACCGGAAAAATCGACTTTGTAAATGTTTTGTAAAGTATCAAATGTTCTAGAAGCTTTTGTAGAATCCTTCTGCATGAATAGTAACGGGATAAGTCATTCCGAGAAAGGTAACGATGCAATTGCCCTTAGTATAATTGGTTTGCCAAAGAAGCGGCTAAGAAAGGCTCATCATATTGCATACTACACAAAGCAAATTATATTGATTATTGTTTGCATCACAATAGCGTCTGTATCGAAATTACAATCGTATTACCGTTCATATAACATATGTGGATGAGATGCTTGCAATTAAAGGACCACTAACTTGACATACACAATAAAAAATCGAAGAGATCAGACTTAAGCATTCAATAAGGTTCGGATTATGATCTTGAATTATAGGTTGGTCGCCGTGGCGTAGTGGATATGGTGTCCGTCAAGCGATCGGGAGGTCAGGGGTCGATCCCCACTGTGGGAGCGTTCTTTTGTTCTCCCCCAAAGACACCAAGTACTGGTTCTAGTCCCAGGAAACGGACTCGAGAGCGTTTATATAAGCCTAAGGCTTTCGATGCAATCGAGCTAAAATTAATAGGTTTAAATTAAACTAATTATAGATAATTATGGAGTGTCATAGAAACAGAATATACACGCCTGTTTTACCGACAACATAATATATTTTACGGAGAAATAATTTAAATTTTCAAAAAGAATTGGTGCTTCACAAACACTGAAGAAAGTGCTTGTATTGTACAAATGTATATTGTTGAAACCAGTTTTACATACACCAGTATTGGAATGTGCATGTTAAAATGCAAGCTACAGATATTCCAAACACGTCAATAAATCACAACTCACCATGCACAATTCGTTAGGTATATAAAAACGGCGATCTCAGTTGTCACTAGACCAAACGGCATTTTCAAGGCCAAAAAGCCCACTAAAGAGCATACGTTTTATCCGAAAAGAAAAATATAATACTGCATGAGCAGTTTATCTGTGTAATGGATGCCACATCGCTATTGGCTTCCGCTGGTTTTGTATCATCTCGCTCCAATGCTTGCCCTCGTTTCCGACACGCGTCTGACCAATCATTGCACAGCCCACAAACTCACCGTGACCAATCAAATCATAGTCCACCACGTGACAGTATAGTTTGACCTTAGGCAAGAGTTCAGCTGGAATATTGAACGAGGGAGCCTCGTTCCAGNAGCAACGGCTTCTTGTAATCCAGACGGAATAGCAAAGAAGTGCCCAAGAGGCTTACACGGTCGCAGCGATAGAATCCGAGCGTAAAGTCAGTCGTTGAAATTAATGGTTGTGTCACATGCAACTAAGATCCAATGAAGCAATGTCCATTATTGGTATTTTGAAAAATCCAGGCTACGAGTTGACGGGAGACTTTAAGGACGTTGATGATAAATCAATTGTGGCCATTCGAGTATATGTATATAGGTTTGACAACTACGTAGTTACCATTTGCATTATTTATTTCTTACTTAGAGCGAACTGGACTACCCGAGTGTTGTTTAGTCTACACTCACTTAATTTTGTTAGATGATAATGGACAAAACCTCACGTATGCGTATAGAGGCTAGTTTGATACCATTTCCTGAAAGAAAATAGTACTTGGTGCCATTTAAAAGGTCTTGAGAACGCTAATTTGAGATAGAACCCGTCTTATTCATTTACACAATCGGTTCATATATTATTGTTTATTAAACATGTCTCGGTTTCAAACGATAACTTTAGTGTGTCAGTAGTCGTTTCTGGTGACTACACAATCCATATTTAAACTATAAATATGTATGCTTTTTACACTGCCTTAGATGCAACAAAAGAAACAATGAAGTGCAATGTTGAATCTAAATGTTCATGTAAATGTATTTCTAATGCAATTATAATGCCTGGGATAACTTTTAATTGGGTGATTCAATACGTTGGGTTGGTTACCTTCTTATCATAGACGACATGTTAGAATTCTGTATTTGTTAAGACAAAATATAAAACTATAAAAAATAAAATTTTAAGAAAAAGGCAACCTGCTACTGGTGGTCTTTATTCAACCTGTATATATGCAAGCTAAAAGAAAAATGGGCAAGCTCGTTTGAAGTAATACATGTTGTTAAGTTTAGATCATAAAAAGACGTATAATACTTTAATAAAAGCATTGTATTGGAACGGATTCATGTATAACATTGCCGAGGCTAATATGACTATCTTCAGTTTGGCTTCGTTAAATATCCATAGGAGAATTTTATAGACACGTTTTACGAGCATAGAAAATTGCTCGAAATCACACATTGTTGCAGCAAACGTTGTCATATGGTATCACAATAACATAATGTTTGTGTTAGTAATATCGTTTACGTTTTTACATATGCACATTACCTAATATTACTCGTAACAAACAATTTTATAGAACTAAAAAAAGCTGACCCGTTTTCTAGTATTTACTACATTTTATGGTGTAGATATAGCACGGTATCTATTTGATTGAAATGATAAGAGCTTTCAATATTTATTAACCATTCCGTGTACCGTAACATTTGGTTTTGATAACTTAACATGGTTTTGTCTTCATAATTTTATCGACATCTAAATTGAATAGAACATTTATCCAAATCTCAGTAATGGATTCAGTAGAAATTAATCAAATTGACGTCCTGTGATTCAGGTTACGTCTGCTCATACACTCTGATATATTTCAAAAGAAGCCGTCGCTGGTTGTGAATGGTTTCTATAACACGCTCACGACATTTTGGAAGAAGACTTAGCGCCTGATAAATGCACTTTCAGCGTCTACTAGGCTTCGTAAAGTAGACACATATCTGAAGACCGTTGCGATAACACCAAACACATGATTTTACCGTTTTTGGATACTTTAGCTTTGTCTCTGAATGCATATCTCGGCATTTGCAAAGAGGTCGTTCACTGACAAAGTCTAGCGAGGACTGTGTATAAATGGAACTGTCGAAGAGAAACACTTATATGATAATTGCCTTGTTTTAAAATGACGATGCTTATTGTTCATGCCGGATCACGGCGCATGCATTGTTATATGAAATCTGCATCACCATAAAGTGGCAAGTGTGTGAATACATGTTTCACTTATTATATGTGCAAGCGTTCGCGAGACACATTTTATGACAACAGGCTTTTGTAGCGCGTACTGTTCATAAATCCACCAAATGCTTGAAAGACGTTTTATAAACCAATGTTTTTAAATTGGTGAGTTTGATAAAACATTTCTCGTTATTTCCATGTATTAAACTTTGTAAGCGTTTGATACACAGATGCTTTTGAACATCATGTACCTTTATTAACATCAGCTAAACAATTGTTTCCATTAACCATTTTCTTTAAAGAAACCAAAAGTGAATTCGTTTCATAAACCCGTGTACCCTAAATGTATATAAAAAAATTGATCGAATTGCTGGAAAATTATCAAACCATGCTGTAGACAATTTCTGTCATATTCTTACGTTTCTCTTAAAAATCATAGCGTTTGACAAACAGCTGCGTCTGAACACTTCCGTATAGAAACCTCTTTATATATACGTCTTTATATCTAACAAATCATCTTAGCCTGTTTATTTATATACAGATTTCGAGACAGCCCTCTCTATAAACCTTATTACCATGTCCCATATATCGGGTTATCAAAGGTTTTTCCATCTGAAGTTCGTGTCTGGCATCGATAAAGAAAAGTTAACTAGTGTTCAATGTATTTTACATTATTGGTGGACATTTCGTGGGCAAAAAATAAGTTTCATGAGAAAAGTTACTTTTTTTGTTGAAAACATGTGTTTATTACTACGTTGCATTTCCCTTAATAACGTAATTTAATATCGCAATGTATATATACATATATAAAACAAACGGCATTTAATGTTTGTGTATAGTAATTGCGCCATTATGTTGGTAGAATAATTTCATCAGCCCTGTGTTGTTTAAAATATCATGAATAGCTATATGATTGCTGATTGTTCCATCCAGACGCTATTATTTAAGAAAACCGTTTTTGCATTATGTACTCATTCAATCATAGTCCATCGATCGACCAAGTCTGTACGAATTCATCTTTAGAACCGGATCATACGTGATAAAGCAAAGTAATTGACTGTATTACACATCTTTTTCGTTGCTTGACATTCCTTAATACAGCTTTTATCTTATAAGTGGAAGTGTTACGAATGAACTGTTAATACTTTTAAGGAACTTTTAACAATTCATCATTTATATGTTTTATGAACGAAAACCTTACATCGAGGTTCGGTTGTTTGTGATCATCTCCTTATTGTTTACCTTCTATTAAATGAACGAAAAGGTCAGACGTACGAAAGTCGTACTTGAGTCGTACATGCAGACAACTGAAGCTACGATGACGACTGCTATAGCACAGCGTTTTTCCTTGGGTACAATCTGGTCTAACAGCACTAGGAAAAGTCTCAGCCATCGTAACCATTGGCTGAGTTAAGATGTCATTGTAGCATGGCATTCCGTATGTAAAATTGGTACAAATTATACATTATAAATATATTTATTTATACAAAAGGATAAACAAAGCCGTCATTCTAATAGACAAAAATGTATTGGTTGAATCAAACGTACCGGTTTAATCGATCATTCTCAAACAATTAAACTGTAAATATTAGAACTTTCATGTCCTCTTTCCATTATTTTCGGATAACATGTGAAATTGTTCCGTATTCAGTAAGGTCATTCAATAAGTTTTTGTTATAAAGCAAAATTTTATTAAATAAAACAACTTTATTAAATACAAATCTTTTGGTTACAATTGCTTGAATAGGTAAGTGAATAATGACATTAAGTTTGCTTTATGTTTCGTATTTGTTTTTAACATATGCCTATAACTGGATAAGCCAAAATGCCTATAGTAAATGGCATCGTTACCATTATTTTGTTATGGTGTTGTCTACAAAAGTACTCATCGCATTTAAATATTAGACAATTGAACTACATAACCAGCATTCGAACGCCATTATTTCAATGTGTTTTTATGGTTTACATGCTATCATATTATAAAAAAAAGATACGTTAAGATGATTTTCTTTTACGTACAGGTAAAATTTGAAGATATACACATTGTTATTGTCGTCTGTATACGCTTCATTAAAACCTTTTCACTTCATATTTAAGAAGCATAATAATGTATCACTGATTTATATAATTAAATAAACATACATAAATAAGTCCTTGTTAAAGTTTACAACCTTTCTACTTAAACACAAACCAAATCAACTAAACGCAACAAAGTGGGACACAATATTTTACAATGAGATGCTGTTGTTTTTTTTTCTGCGTAAATAATTACATCTTTAAACATGGACTACCATTTGATCATGTTAACTTTAAACGGTTGTTAAATCATTTTTTAAAGCTCTTAAGAATATACATGTTTTTGTACACGTATTGACACTTTAAAAGAAGCTTTTGTACGCACTATTAACAGTTTCAGATACGACAACAGTCAGATATCTGATAATAAGCAACACCGAACAAAAACACAAATATGACTCACAACACTAAGGCAGATGCGAAAACCGGATTTAAGCTTATTAAAAAATGTTATAAAAATATTTATTTTTAAGTTTAATATCCGAAAGTGATTGCACTTATGTCGGTATATCACGGGAAACATCAAAACCACCGCGCCGATAATTAACTGGTTCCGAGCATACAAAGACCTTACCATTATATATTTATGTTGCAGGGCTATCTCTGAGAGGTGTTTGGAAATATTATCTTCTTGAAGTGACATTAGATGTGATTTGATGCAACTAGAAAGGGAATTTACCAACGGCGTACTAACGCTAACTTCATCAATTAAGCAATGATTCAACCGGTAAAATCGATTTTGTGAATGGTGCGTAAAGTTTCAAATGTTCTAGAAGCTTTTGTAGAATCCTTCTGCATAACTAGTAACGGGATTAGTCATTTCGAGAAAGGATACGATGCAATTTCTCTAAGTATAATTGGTTTCACCAAAGAAGCGGCTAAGAAAGGCTCATTATATAGCATACTATACAAAGCAAATTCTACTGATTATATATTGTTTGCATCACAATAGCGTCTGTATCAAAATTACAATCGTATTTCCGTTCATATTACATATGTGGATGAAATGCTTACAATTAAAGGACAACTAACATGACGTTCACAATAAAAAATCGAAGAGAGCAGACTTTAGCATCCAATAAGTTTCGGATTATGATCTTGAATTATAGGTTATTATGAAGAGCATACATTTTATCAGATAAGAAAAACTAAATGAACAGTTTATCTGTTAAATGGATGCTAAATCGCTATCGACTTCCTCCGGTTTTGCATCATCTCGCCCCAATGCTTGCCCTCGTTTCCGGCTCGCGTCTGACCAATCATTGCACAGCCCACGAACTCGCAATGACAAATCAAATCATTGTCCACCACGTGACATTATAACGTGACTTTAGGCAAGAGTTCAGCTGGAATATTGAACGAGAGAGCCTAGTTCCAGACTGGATTATGCGTCCTTTGCCTTCATGACGACCACGTTGAGTCGTTCTGCAGTTGGCATATAGCTCAAGGACAGCAATACTTCGCCCAGCTCGGCGGATTCCTGAGAAGCAGCGTCAAGGTAAATTACTTTGGATGTATATTCTTATATAAGAGATTATAGATCATGAACATATTGGTTCAACATTTCCATAATGCTGCAGAAAGATTTGGCAACACACAAGTGATGACTATGTAGTTTTTTTTTTATATTTTAACCTTATTGTGCATGTGTAAAGAACCGACATCTATTAAAACGGAATCAACAGATACACACATATGATTTCCGAAAATATATGCACATGTCAAAGGTCTTGCCATGTCCACGCTGCTTCATTTTAACAGCATCATGTACCGTTTTCGATTATATGAGATCGTTAAATATGCTCATGATATAATTAAATAAATGTATGTAATAATTGTATATAAAACATAGACTGCATATACTTGATATGAACTTCTTTAGTGCAAAAAAAAAACGGTGCGGATATCCAATACGTTATCTGCAAACCTTTGTAAAGAAAGGCAAATTGGAACCTCCTTATCATTTGACTGCGCTATTTACCTAACCATTCAATAAGTTTCAGAGGGTAATTTGTATACAACTAACCGCCATCAATGCATCTCATTCGAAATAAGAGTATATCGATTTTTCATTCTGTAAAATATAGTGATATGTTTTTTTGCCAAAAGACGTAGGATGTTTCTACCTACTTCACAAAAATTGAATAGGAAGATCGGACAAAAATTGTCTTGTTTGGCAACAGTATTTGGGAAACACGAGCTTTTTTTGCACTTCAATAAATGTGCAAAGCTAATCTAGTTTGTGAGAATATGCCCCGTTATTAGATTACACAGCAACAGTTTTTGTTGAAATGATAATAGATATAATTAGCAGATTGAAAAGTTGAACAAAAAACAATGATGTAACACTGTATTGTGTTGTAACAATCTAGCAAACAACTTTAAATGCAATATGTGAATTACAAAGATGGGGAATATATGCATTGTAGGACAAAATATTATGAGGCAAATCGATAAATATCGAACTGTAAAGGGAATCAAGCAACGGGCTCAAATATTCATGATTCCTAATTGGAGCTCCATAAAAATTGTCTAGGCAACACTACACGACGCCACATATAAACATATACGAGTACAACATTCAATGGTCTGTTTTTATCTTTCCACTCGTTATACTCGTATTATTGAAATACATTTTTGACGTTTTGATAATCCTTCATCGATAAAAAAAACCTATTTCGTTCTTCACGAAGTTGCAACGTTAAAGGTATGTTAGGAATATCTAACGGTTCGAGTAAAATGTAGCATATAGCGATGTCGCTGTGGTGACGCATTTCATTTAATATATCTTGATTTACTTGGGACTAAACATGAAGTGTAGCAACGGTTTCTTGTAATCCAGACGGAATAGCAAAGAAGTGCCCAAAGAAGTTTATACGGTCGCGGAGATAGTATCAGTGTAAAGTCTGCTGTTGAAATTAATTGTTGTGTCACATGCAAGAACCAACGAAGAAATGTCCATTATTGATATTTTGCGAAATACGAGCTACGAGTTGACGGGAGTCTTTAAGGGCGCTGATGATAAATCAATGGTTGCCATTCGATGGGTTTATACAGGTTTGACGACAACGTACTAACCATTTGTATTATTAATTTCTTAATTAGAGAGAACTACACCTACTTATTACTTTTTTCTTATATGGTAATGGATGGTTATGGACGAAAACTCAAGCATGCTTATAGAGCTATTTTGATCATATTACCTGAAAGAAATCAGTATTTGGTACCTATTCAAAGATATTGAGAACGCTGATTTGAAATAGAACTCTTTTTATTCATTTAAACGAGCTGTTCATTTCAAAACAATAGAACACAATATGTTACAAGTTTCGGTTTCAAACTATACAAAAAAGTGTATCAGTAGTCTTTGCTGCTGAATACACAACACATCTTTAAACTTATATTTTTGTTTATCATTGTTACACTATTAGATGCAACAAAAGAAAAAAGAAAAAAACTAAAAGAGAAAGCTTAGATGCAACACTAATGCAGTTTTAATGCTATGAAAGACCTTTCGTTGGGTGATTGAATATGTTATGTTTGTTACCTACTCACCGTAGATGGCATGTTCGAATATGATTATGATTTTGTTAAGACATAATAATAAATACAAATTAAAAAGAGGAAAGGGCAACCTGCTTATGGTAGTACTTTGTGTGAACTTCTATGCATTCAAGCTCAAATAAAAAAGAACATGCTTTTTTGAAGTTATACATGTTGTCAAATTAAGACCATAACACAACTAAAATTACTTTAATAAAGCCTTTAATCGCCAGGCTTTATAAATAGGAAGTTGGCAATATAGTTAATACAAAAAGTTGTTTAATTATTGCTTAGGAACTGTTTCCTGTACAAAAATATGACCAGTATCGAGCCCTTTCCGTGGCCCTACGTAAAAACACGTGCTTTTGCCTATCTATAAAAGTACATTGAAATGTTATTATGCAAGTCTTTGAATAGCGTTTAATAGTAATGTGACTGAGCCATAGGCATCAAATAATGAATTTCTAAACTCTTAAATGAAAACATATTCGTTTTTAGCTTTTATTCACACGAATCGTTACTCAAGCTAGCGCACACTGAC
>VMBQ01010027.1:9266-28588 GCA_007657795.1 Dreissena rostriformis | reverse complement strand
GTTGCAAGAAAGAGAACTCAACGTGGACCGAGGATGAAAAATGTGTTCAGTACCAATGTCTGAAAAAGGAGACCACCAAGGGTCCGGTCATGGAAATCAGCGTCGCGAGCTATGGCAAGTGACACAATCGTTGCATGTTAAAAGTTATAAACATGATCATGGGTTACCACGTTACATTTCAAAAACTTTCAAAATCAAAATGTGTTGACGCTTTATTTTGTATGTGTCCCTAATAGATTGAAGCCTATACACGAAATGTGGACCATATTGTGAAGTATGCTTGTTTACGTTATGAAAAATGTAAGGCGGTATTGTGGATTTTTCACATTGCATAATGTATGCAGAAAAAACGTGTACATAGATAGAAATGATCTCTTTTGTTTTACTTTTTAGTTAATATTCGACCTAAACATCATTATGGCTGTGAATCACTTTACATCATTATGGCTGTGAATCACTTTACACTTCTACAATGCATTATCGTCGTAGAAGATTTTTTTTATTTTTAATGTTAAAATATATCATTGTACATAGAAGTTATTATTTGAAACTCCTTTAGATAGCTGTGTTGTATGTAACATTATCGTCTTTGATTGAATGGTTAATGAAAACCACTGACAAACCATTTGTTTAAATAGTACATGGCAACATAACTACCATGAAATATAAACAAAACAAATATACGTTGTACAAGTATATTCTCGCTCAATATAAAAACATTTCTTGCCAAATGTGTAAAACTTATCCTGGGACGAAAATTAGCTTCAATATCCGTGTTTTAACATTACAGGTTGTGTATATAACAACACTTGCAAAGAGGTGAACGCCACGTGGGCAGATGGATGTAGAACCAGGAAATGCGTCGTGAAAATAGCAGACAACATGATTCAAAGAAGCATTGATCCAATTACTGCTGGTATATTGCTATGCATAGCTTCACAAATGTGTCGTGTTCTGAGAAAACTGGGCAAAATGCTTGGTCGTTAATTGTCATCCCATATTAGCCTGTGCAGTCTGCACAGGCTAATCAGGGACGACAATTTTCTCTTTTATGGAATTTTTCGTTTAAATGATGTCTCTTCTTAGGGAAAATCCAGTTTCAGCGGAAAGTGTCGTCCCGGATTAGCCTGTGCGGACTGCACAGGCTAATCTGGGATGACACTTTTCGCACAAGCATTTTGCCCAGTTTTCTCAGAACACGCCACAAATGTATTGATCTTCCATGAAGCTTTTTTGTTCTCCTTGTTTTGGTCCACTAAAATATGTCTTAGCATGGTTCCGCCATCGTGTGTCGGCTAAAAAAGCTAATTGTGCAATGGCATGTTTTCTCAAGAGAAGTATTATTATTATCGATGGGCAAATGTCATGAAGGTAACCACACTGAACCAGCATCAATGTGCTCAACTATTTATGAGAAATAATATTACTGAAAAATTGATAATATATCGAAGCATATGTATTGTTGGTACCTGCCATTTACCGGTTGTCCTCGCTCGTTAATTCGAGTAAAGATATTTAAGGGTTAAGGATAGTTAGTAATCGTATCGTTTATACTGATGAACGTGGTTGTGCGTCATATCGTTAAATTAGTTTCGCCTTGAAAAACGTAAATATGACAGTAATCAAATTAGTTTTATCTGTTTGACCATGGTACCCTTAAATTCCTCATTACAATCTTACTTTGGAGCACGTAAATCTCAACACTGTCATCATAAAAAAGTTCAATCTTGAAAAAGTATTCAAATAACACTCCAAACATATGCTCTTTAAAAATGTATCAACATATCTAGTGAAATCCAATAAACTCAATACTTTTAAAACGAAACTAATATTTGTACGATTCCATGCAGGGTGCGATGACCAGGGTATATGTCGACCTATCGGCTACAAGAAGGTTACAGAATCCTGCGCCGAATATGAATGTCAGTTCAATGAGACGTACAANCTAATCAAGGACGACAACAGCGAACAACTTCAGTGCCTTCAGCGCTTTGATTTTAGATATATAGTTGGTAACGAGTAGGTATATTTCTACAGAGTGGATTAAAGAAGTTTAAGAATGTTATAAACGCTCCAACAAATTTGAAATTTGCTTATAATTCTGCCCAATAATTCCAAACAATACATCAATAGTTATTTAATACGAGAATACTACTCCTTGTTTTTTAAACACGGTTTGAATATTTAAAAGTATGCTTAATCATCGGAATAGTTCATAAAATGTAACGGTAAATTGTACGAGCGTGGCATTATAATATAATAGAAGAAATGTTCACGAACTTTTCGTAGTACTGCTATATTCACACCGTGGGACCGTACCACCCCAGCTTCCGCTGCTGCAGGTCTGAGTGGCGGAGTCAACGAGCGCGTAATACCGGAAGCACTCATACGTTACTGTCGTTGTTTGCGTCCATACCGTGTTTCCGGTGACGCTGTTAAGGGAGGCGAATGACACGTAGCCATTCTCGATGGCTGGAGGACCCGTATTGCAGGCAGCCATAGTTGACCGGAACTACAACAAATGAAACAGTCCATCACCGGATATACGGTACCACAATTCGAACCATCCCGCTCATCTCTGTTCATCAAATGTGTCTGTTGAATCGTGGGTATCTGACTTTGGAAACTTTTCGCTCGAAAATTTAAGATATTTTTGGTAAAACAAGAAATTTAATTTCATGTTTCCTAATACTATTAATGGTCCGAGAAACAATGATGTAACATATTAAACAAAAAATGTTCTGGTCGTTTCTTCTGAAGTTAAAAAGCAGAGATTAATAAAGGTGTGTATATATGTTTTTATTCGTGCAAAATATCAAGATTAATCTGATTGCGATTTTACTTTAAATAATATTCAAGGTCCCTAAAAAACTCGTACAAATATACTTTTCTAACAAATACCTAGTTTCCCCGAACAAAATCCACTGAGAGCGAAACCAACATCACTTTGACATATGGATAGCGAAAGTTCAGAACATAAATATTCATGCATTTAATTCCTCTTAAAAGTAGGACCGCCTACTACTTTTAGTACAGTCGAGGCTTTAATCCTTAAGTTATATAACGCATTTTGCCATGGCCGAGTAATTTTAATGACGATTGAATCAAACGAGGATCGAATAATTTGCATACCGCCATGGAAACTTTCGAATAAACAAAAATATTTATGAACAGATCAAACCTGTTTAATTCGATTTTTTTTTCGAAAGTACAGATGTTTGCGTGGTTGCTTTATTTGGACTTAACGGTCCATGTATGCAGCTCGCGCATCTCTTGAATAAGCGAAACGAATGTTAAGTACATGTATAATATTCTATGGGCTATATAAATTCAGTTTATTCAGAATATTATACATGTACTATGTTGGTCCATTGTTGGAGGATGCATTGCGAATACAAATTTGAGAATGTTTAATTGGCATTGCTGCAAACACATTAAGTATTATAAATGTATAATGTAGGAAGTCACACGGGCGATCCTAAATCTACAACACAAAATAACATCAAATATAAACAAGTTTAACTCAAGCTGTACCAACATGGTAGAAACACTGTAACGGGCAAAAGTATTTTTGATTTCAAAGCATCGTCAGAATAATTAGTTTAAAAATATTTATTAATGTTAGCTCGATTGTATCGAAAGTCTAAGGCTTATTTGAAACGCTCTCGAGTCCGTTTCCCAGAACATAAGTACTTGGTGTCTTTGGGGATCGAACTCGTGACCAATCGCTAGGCGGACACCATACCCACTACGCCACGGCGACTTTTTTTTGTATAATAAAGTACATGTGAGACACAGTCATGTTCATCGCATTATTTCGTCGTTATACAAAATGTTTCTTACGATAAAAAAAAACGGCTGGAGAAAACTCTAATGTATTGAAATCAAGACAAACAAGAAAACTATCTTAAAATCAAGAAGCTGACTTTGGGCGAGTAGAATAGCTAATTCTTCAAAAAGTCGGGCTAAAAATAGCAAACATGAGCCCGTCCTACGGCATTTAGGTTACGATATAATTTTGGAAGATGCATTTAAATGTTTTACTTCATTTCAGTAACTGTATTCATTTTCGTAAATCTTTTAAATATCCTTGATGTTAGAACCAAAGTTATCATTACCGTGTACTTTAAAGTATCATAATCCAATCGTAACTTTAACCTTTTGTGCATATTGTGTGCATGTTGTGAACTTAAACTATATTGTAATAGTATTGATGGGTTAAGGGTAGGGTTTGACGTGACTTTTATTTGGTTTAAATCCCTAATGCTTTGCACTGACTGTTCCAAATCAGTGATCCCAGCTTTTCGCATGTTTAATATCGTGGTGTCTATATAAATGGTCCGGTTCTGGCAATTGGTCACTTGCCTTAAATAAAAGACTAGCGGTATGAACAATATCTTTTTTGATGATTATGCTTCTGAAGTTTCAGTATATATTGAGAAAATAACTTAAACTGATTTAAACCCGCCTAATATGCAATATGTTAACACCGGCCCACATTCGATATTGGTTGATAAAAACTACTTAATTTGAAAATTGATAAACCGGTAATGAAATCATCGCAAAAAAACTTATACATTTCAATCATGGCAAATGGAAATTTAAACTGCGCTTCAATTTGCAAAAGAAAAGGCAACATGCTACAGTCGCCTCCTACCAACGCAGTAAATATTTAGGATGGCGCGGTGGCAGTTTTGTTAATATTAACTGGGCGCGCGAACGATACATTGTAAGGCCAAATAAGAAAAAAGTCCCGTTTCAGGTTTTCCGACCGACCCTTTCTACTTTTCCGGCCGACCTAACTTATGGTTGGTCCACAATCTTGTTCGCTGCAAACTGGTGAATAGTCTTGCGGTTAGTAAAAACACGATTGTAACGTTATTCGACTTCCGGAAGCCACTGTTCGTCGAAAGTTTTTAAAACTGTTGACTTTTCTTCATGTTATTAACGATCTTAATTTAGGCACATACATTGACACACAACATCAACTACTGAACCATCACTACAGTGTTTTCTCCTAAATCCCTACCCTTGTTTGTCTTTGACAGAAGACTAGAAACATCGTATTTTATGTATTTATTTGGCCTACTGTGAAGCTTGATTAACCACGTGTGTTTGTTTCTACATGCAAATACAAATTGACGAATTTATACTCATGCTTTAAAACCTTAAGTATGCATTTTGTATGCCTATTAAATGAATGTGGCATTGTGTTGCCTGAATTCGTATTAGTATATATTTTACGGTTAATAGTCTAGTCCGTCTGTTTAATAACTATACATATTTTGGTAAAATCATGTTTCGACTAAAACATATTCATGTATGAGTAATTATTATAGTCAATGGAAAATATTTCATTACAAATAACGATTTCGTAGGTGTCATTAAACGCGGAGGGAGGGGGGAGGGGTATGTACGCATTTATATATGATATATACAAATATGGCGATGCCATCTTCTTGCTAATTCATGTAGAACGTGATATCAATAATTTGTCAATAGGATCGCATCTATATCAACTTTCCCATTGATATTCGATTAAATGACAAGCTTGATTTCTCGCGCGTTTTCAATCAAAATTGATGTAGTAGTAGAAGATAGCTTAATCCGGTTACGTAATAAAACTGTTAACCGACTGATGGACTCTCAATAAACGCCATGGAGCTGTTGCACATTAACGAGTTTTAAGTACTGAAAAGCTAACGACCGACGCGTTCATTGAAAAATTATGGGCCTAACAACGCATTTGCATGTTTCCAAATGCTTTCAATTAGACATACTGTGAAATGCCTACATTCGTTTCCCTTATGCATGGTGATTTCTTTTTTGAACTTTTTCCAACCTATGGAGCAGAACCCGAAACGCATGAATTGTCATGAAGCATCCCTGCTGTTTTAAAATGAGCCTCGGTCTGACAAAACGGGGCTAAATGCAAGTGCGTAAAGTGTCGCCCAAGATTAGCATGTGCAGTCCGCACAAGCTAATCAGGGACAACAGTTTCCGCCTAAACTGGATTTTCGTTAAGAAAAGGCTTCCTTTTAGCTCAAAATACCATACACACGGAAAATGTCGTCCCTGATTAGACTTAGCGGCCTCCACAGGCCAATCTGTGACAACTTGTTACGCACATGCATTAAGCCTCGTTTTACCAGAGCGAGGCTGGAATTTAAATACGGCAGTGGAGTTATACACGGACATTCAGGACAACGTTGATCCGAAACTGTTCGAGCACCATGGCAACATTAATATTCATGCTAACAGTAAAAAAAGTAAATCATGTAATAACTCGGTGATAACTTTGCTGCAAACAATAACACAAATTATAAATAATTGACAATAGATGAAGGGTCTGCAGCACAAATAAAAGGAAGATCGGTATATCGGACACAGGACTACTTTTATGTTGCCAAATGGTACTGAAGTTCATGGTCGATATTGATTGTTTTGAAATAACAAGACATATTTAAGAACAAGAACCAGAACGTGTTTTTAAATCCAAATTAAACTAAACGTTCAATTTGTTTACGAATGTCTTTCTATGATTACTAAAAGGTTATCAAATAAGTCAGGTCCACATCGGTTCTATTGTTCTAGAGCATCTTATCGGAAATGACAGGTGCTGCGTGAAAGTTAAACGAAAAACAAAGAGAAAGTATCACCGAATGTGTGCGAAATGACCCGAACACATTAAGAACATCAACCAATTCGACGTTTATTAACAGATAACGCTGGTATTTAATCGATTCGTAGATTGTCCGAAGCCCAAGCACCAGGTCTGACATAAACACTTAAACAAACATTTCAAGTTTAAGAAGCGACGGCTCATTTTCCATACCGTGCCATTTCAAAATGATAGGTTACGTCTTTCTAGGGGCTATATGCCTCATGGTCACGCCGACGTTAGGTACCATGACGTTAAACTGCCAGAAAGCGATCCCGACGTCGACGTTAACGAAAAACTACAACGAGACGATCGCGCACGCCATTCACGCCATGACGGTCGCCGGACTGCGCATCTTCAGCCCCAAGGCGTCGGCTACCAACTTCGTGCCCACCGTGAACCAGGATCTCAGCCAGGAGCAGACGGTGCTTGACCACGCCCCCGAGCATGCCCTGGGGCACGACTTCAGCACGCTGACCATGAACATCATTGACAACATATTGTCCACGCTGGGGAACTCCATGGATGGTCTAGGTACGAATATTAATGTGAACCTACGCAAGTTTTATGCATGAGCATACGTCTATTCTACCAAATAATTGAAATAATGTTTAATTTACTGTTAACGTATTGCTTCTTTTTACGCTTTACGGATCAAATAAACGGCGTTGCGATAAGAAAACGATTACAAGCGCAGAATGCCATAGGAAACGTCAGCGCATTTCCGGTTTTCAACAAGTTCAGAATATCTCTAATATTATCCCATGTGTTGTTATTTAGTTAATGTGGTAATAAAATGGCGTTGTCACGCCGACAACAAGCGATTCCCTCAAAATAATGACAGTAATCTATTTCATACATCATTTCCGCAGGCCAGCACTGGTCGCCGGTGGAGCGTGTCGCGCACGTGTTCCACATGTGGGACCTCTGGTACCGGATCAAGGAGAGCGCTTGGCCGCAGGTGCAGAAGACCCCGCCTACAGACCAGATGTGCACATGCCTCGCCTCCGTTGAGTTCAACGGCATTAAAGTAGGTTTTAATGCATGTTTTTTCGTTTGCTTTTACATCCATGGAAAAAATACTCTCAAACTATGCCTGATACAAACAGGATATCCAGAATGCGCAGGTATCAATTTTATAACCGTACATGTTGTAATGATGAAGAATTTCGTTAAAATTATTAATCGTAATACTGGTAATATCAGTTCAGAACGACTGAGACTTATTCTTATGAAAATATGGGATACTGCAAATCAATTCTTTCGCTTTATGTCTTAAATACAAAGTCGTATTCCTTTATATTTTAGGACGCCGTTCAATGGGTAGCAAATCACTACAAAACCGGAACTCCCATCACGCTTCTCAACCGACCGATTCCTAAACTGACGGACGCGGCCGCCTGGGGCGTCTGGAAACAGCGTCTGCTCCACTATTACACACCGGAAGCGCTCCAGGACGCCGCCATGTACCTCCACTGCGTCTCACAGTTCTGGTAGGGGAGCCACGCAGTCAGTGGAGACGCACTTTTCTACATGGAGCCCGACATTCACCGAGAATTGACGGCCGATAAATTTACCTAAATTGTTTGATTACTGTTTAGTATGTACCTTTGTGTTATTATCATTTATTAAAGGCGTTTCTAACTCGATTTGTGTCATTGTCATACACGTTATAAACTATAATAGGTATTGAATTTATATAATGAATATTGGTTATACTTATGATATTTTAATATGTTTGTGTATATTTGCATGAGGACAACCGGATTTGTGAAGAAAAACTTTATTAAAGCATTAAATCAAAACATGACATTTACATATAAACTTATAATTCAACAGAATTGTAATAACGATGCTGTAATTCAACAAACAACTATTGTGTCTCATGCATTCATATAAATGTAGATAAAGATGTAAAAATAATTTAGAAAAGAATTTTTTTGATTGCGAATCTAACTTGTGGTCCATTGTACAAGAACTGTTTCTGGAAACAAACACCAAATGTAGTTAATAAGTTCAATAAGACGAGAGGGCCATGATGGTCCAAGTGTTCACCGGTTGACTAGCAGGGGTGAAGATCATACCAGTGTGACAGGTTTGATAAAACTAATAGAGTTGTGTTCTGAGAAAACTGGACGAAATGCTTGTGCGTAAAGTGTCATCCTAGATTAGCCTGTGCAGTCCGCACAGGCTAATGCGGGACAACACTTTCCGCCTAAACTAGATTTTCGCTAAGAAGAGACATCATTTAAACAAAAATGGCATAAAAGCGGAAATTGTCATCCCAGATTAGCCTGTGTGGATTGCACAGGCTAATCTGGAATGACAATTTACGCACAAGCATTATGCCCAGTTTTCTCAGAACACTACACAAATGTCTGTCTTTACGTGCATCTACTCATTCAGCTGTTAACATTTGGGAACAGTCCACACAGTTGAAACAACACACTGATACATCACCAAATAATTTGGGCTGAGGTGAGCTAAACACATATTCATAAGAACCTCAGTACCATAAAAACAAGTGTATGACAAAAATTACTTACAACAGTACAAAAAGAACAAACATAAAATGCAGAACAATGCAATGTCTGCCAATGCGATGGACAGTTGTTTTCAGGGCCCGTATTCACCAACCCATTCTTAGACTTAAGAATAAAGAATAGACTTAGAACCAAGAAAAATACATCCAGCATTTGATATATACAGGCTACCACTTATGATAATCTCTTAACCCTTTGCATGCTGGGAAATTTGTTGTCTGCTAAAATGTTGTCTGCTGAATTTCTAAAATCATCATTTTCTTCACTTTTTTTCAAAGACCACTATCAGAATAGCAAACAGTTTGGATCCGGATGAGACGCCACGTTCTGTGGCGTCTCATCTGGATCCAAACTGTTTGCAAAGGCCTTTAAAATTTGGTTCCAGCACTGAAAGAGTTAACAGAATGTTCTACATGAACAATAATGAAGATTGAGGCAATTAATGCCAAGTTTGACTAAAAATTGAAGCTATTCTTGAATATTTCAAATAAAAGAATATTCCTTATTCTAAGACTTAAATCTAAAAATTGTTTGGTGAATACAGGCCCAGATCACAGATTAGTATCTCATTTCTCATTGCTTTTTTCACGACAGAACGCAACATATATTTATGCAGTCCACTAAAACAGTGAGCAGTGCTCTCCCTTTGATTTATATTGCCTGTCCAAACTTGCTCTTGTGGGCAGAACTCTTGGCTGGTTTCAGGACCTTAAAACAAAATAGCCTCATTTTTTACATGTTATTAAATGTTAGATACAAATTGTAAACACGGTTATTGTACACAT
Source organism: Dreissena rostriformis (assembly GCA_007657795.1). Taxonomy (NCBI): domain Eukaryota; kingdom Metazoa; phylum Mollusca; class Bivalvia; order Myida; family Dreissenidae; genus Dreissena; species Dreissena rostriformis. Next base: position 18,599 of record VMBQ01010027.1, on the reverse strand, counting down.
AATTACATATATGTGAATATTAGGCTAGAATTATTAGGCTAGAATAAGCATGTTACTAATATAAAATAAAAATAGTAAACATATTTGAATAACAACAGAGTGCAGTGATAAGAAATATGATTAAAACCCAGTCAAATGTGTAAAAGGTTATCAATCTGAATATAACTATTATTTTATGGAATTATTTTATAAAACTATAAGGAGATCTATTAACAAATATAAATTAATCATAGCCTTAAAACGACAATTAAAATACTTTCATAGAGAATATTTGGAAACAACATGGTACATTTATAACAACTGCTGAAATAAATAGATATATCTGGTACTCATAAGTAACTTAGCAAAGGAAAAGTGGATCTTCAACAAACAGAAACACCAAATCTCTTGCCTCATTATCAAGATAGTTCTCACACTTGTAACACCAGACAGACAGGTCTGCGTAGCTCAACACCATGGGATGATCAGCCTCCTCACCGTGTTTCACCATGTGACCCTTCACATAACGGCTACAAAACACCTGAAAAAAGAGTTTAAAAATCATTAAAATAAGCAGTTTAATGATTTCGAAAAAAAAGTCTTTCTTTCGCAATTTAATTGGTATTCTGCTGTTGTCTTGTAAATTCCACCACTAGTGCCGGTGCAATCCTTTTGAAGATGTATTTCGTTGTTATTTCAGTGATTTTAAGTGTATATTAAAACATAAAGATATTTACATATTCAGAGTTCATGCGCAATCATTCATAAAGACATACAGTTATCCGGTCTGTCATCAATATTGCCACAAAGCCACTATAACATGGTATAAGTAGATAATCATCTTGTAATTTATTTTATTTGTTGACATGTGTGAACAACTAGGAACTCAAACAGGTAGAAGGCTTTGTGAAACTACCTGGTAGCAGACAAGGCACACCCAGTTCTCTCCGGTGGTGTTGCAATCCATACACGGGTCCTCTACATTCAGACCACACTCTGGTAAAGGGGACACTTCCTTTAGGTGGTCGCAATACCTTAGAGGCTCTACAGCATACATCTCATGCACTCCCTGAAAGTTAATATTGATGTTTGATCGTGAATAATAATGTACAAGCATAACAAAATCAAACATCAGTTTTACAGTTATACTGAACAAGAGCTGTCTTCGAAGGAAGACACATGCCCCCGAAGATACTCGGATAATTGGAAGATGCTTTGATGGAAACTTAAGGTGACAACAATTTCATCAACCATTACCGCGGGGATCGATCGATCTTGGTTGATTTTTTTTTCATGGACGACCTCATAAGTCGAGACTGTAATTTTAATCAAATTTTGGAGGTAAAAAATCTCGACTTATGACTGCATTTTTACGGTATAAAAGGATATTTTTTAGTTATTTATGATATCAGTACCATTACAAATGGGTTATATATTTGGCAAATATTTTACATTTGGCCCATATATGTGATACTAGTTATAAGCTCTTGAGAATGAATTTGATAGCAACAATGGAAACTTTTTCACTGAGGAAAATGTTTCAAACAATACCAGTCCTTCAGAGTTGTTGGCCAATTCCACATGAAACCCAGGTGTGTAATTGAGCAGAAACGAGAAAAAACTACTATTTTTTTAACCGCCGAAATACTAAGTTAATTGAAAGGAACTGAAAAAAACACAATTTCATGAAAAAAAGATCAAAGGACAAATGCTCGAGTTATTGAGCGGAAATGGGAAAGGCAATTTTTGCTATAAATTAAGGTCCGTAACTCTGAAGTGCCCAGGTCAATTTAACTGGTAATCGAACTTGACCTAGATTTTATGGCTTAAGGCATTTTCATGAAGATTGGTAAAATCCAATGACAATTGCTTGAGTTATAAAGCAGAAACAAGTAAAAAAAAACAATTTTTCGATGATTCAAGGGCCGTTACTCAGGAGTGTCTGAGTCAATTTGGCTGATTATGTAACTTGACGTAGATCTTATTGCCTAACACATTTTCATGAAGTTTGGTGACGATCCGTTGACAATTACTTGAGTAATTGAGCGGAAATGCAATATTTTGAGGATTCAAGGGCCGTAACTCATTAGTGCCTGGTTAAATTGGATGATTATCAAACATAACCTAAATTTTATTGCCTTACACATTTTAATGAATTTTGGTGAAGATCCAATGACATTGCTTGAGTTATAAAGCAGAAACGAGAAAAAACTCAATTTTTCGATGATTCAAGGGCCGTTACTCAGGAGTGTCTTGGTCAATTTGGCTGATTATCGAACTTGACCTAGATCTTATTACCTTACCCATTTTTATGAAGTGTGGCGAAGATCCTATGACATTTGCTCGAGTTATTTAGCGGAAACAAGAAAAAACGCAATTTTTTGATGATTCAAGGGCTGTAACTCAGAAGTGTCTGGGTTAATTTGGCTGATTATCAAACTTGACCTAGATATTATTGCCTTTCACATTTTCATGAAGTATTTTGAAGATACAATGGCAATTGCTGGAGTTATTGAGCAGAAACGAGAAAAAACATTTTTTTTCGATGATTCAAGGGTCATAACTCAGGAGTGTCTGGGTCAATTTTTATCGAACTTGACCTAGATGTTATTGCCTTGCACATTTTCATGAAGTGTGGCGAAGATCCTATGACATTTACTTGAGTTATTGAGCGGAAAAACAAAAAAAAAAACAATTTTACGATGATTCAAGTGCCGTTACTCAGGAGTGACTGGGTCAATTTTGCCGATTATCGAACTTGACTTAGATGTTATTGCCTTACACATTTTTATGAAGTTTGGTGAAGATCTGATTACAATTGCTTGACTTATTGAGCGGAAACCGCTGGTTTGGGGGCATAAAAATAGACAACCTGTAATCACAAAATTTTGCAAAAAAAACAAAATATGTTTTATTTGTCAATTTAATTCAAAGTAACCAAACGATAGGCTTTAGTGACTAGGTCGGTCAATTTCATCACAATATTTTTTATATCAAAACCTTACATATTACCACCATCAACCATTTTAACACAACCATTGACCCAGGAATGAAATGTCAAGAACCTACCTTCGGGCTACCATGCCAAGTGCAAAAAAGAAAGTCAAGTGCAAAATAGAAATACTTCATTGTCTAGAGTTGCCATGCAACACTCACCTGATCCTCATAGTGCTTGAGCAGATCTTTGTTTGATGAGAACTGGCCTGATCCTCCCTCAGCCCCCTTACTGGATCCCTGCTCTGCCATTGTGCGGCCTATATATACAAGAAATGCTTATATTTAACTTGACTGGATCCCTGCTCTGCATATATATATATATACAATAATTGCTGATATTATCTACACTTCTCCTCATTGATAGCTATACACCTATGCAGTTTCATGTTGAAATTGAGTATAGTATCTAAGATATAGCCCTGAAAAGTTACATCATACACAAACAACAAAGGGCAATTACTTATTTAATCAAAGTAGGGTTACGGCTCTTGTGCATGGCACTTCACCTCATTGATTTCAATACACCTATGAAGTTTCACGTTGAAATCTTGTATAGTATCTGAGCTAGGGCCCTGAAAAGTTACATCATACAAAATCAACAAAGGGCGAAAAATCTTATTTAAGAAAGTGTAGGGTTATGGTTCTTAATCATAGCACTTCTCCTTATTGATATTCATTTACCCATGAAGTTTCATGTTGAACTCTTATTTAGTTTCTGAGGTATAGCCCTGAAAAGTTTTTGAAAAACGGATGGACTGACAGACAGAAAATGCCATACCTACAATAAATGCTGATATTAACTAACTAATTTGCAAAAAAAATCATTGTCTGGAATATATATACAGGAAATGATGATATTAACTGGACAGGATCCTTGCTCTACCATTTACTAGCAATCTATAGAAAAAATGTGGATATTTACTGGTAAAGAGAGTAAGTCTTTGTCTTTTCCTTTAAACAGATTAAAGGTTATTGCAAAAAGAATTTGCTCACACAATGTCTGATATAAAAATGTGAATTTAAAGAATCATCTAGATCAATGTTTGGAACCACTGCTAGAAGATATCATGGGTATCTTAATTTAAACAGAATATTTACATGATTGATATCTATTCTATACTTTATATAAATAGTCATTATTTGCAAGTAGAAAAGTATGCTGAAAATTATGATGTCCAACTAAATGTACAAAAAATTGGCACAGCAAGAAGAATATGTACTACTTAACTGTTTCAGTGCTGGAACCGAATTTTGAAGGTCTTTGCAAACAGTTTGGATCCAGATGAGATCCCAACTGTTTGCTATTCTGATAGTATTCTTTGAAAAAAAGTGAAGAAAATGCTAATTTTAGAAATTCAGCAGACAACATTTTAGATGACTACAAATATCCCAGCATGCAAAGGGTTAAGTCTCGGCTTATTCAATTATTGTAAGACATAAACGATTAAGTATCCTTGTCTTGTAATAAAATAAAATTTGAAGATCAGAGTCTTTTTCTTCTTTTTATTATGTTAAGTATTTAAGCATTAATATATTCATTATGCTTTTGCATAATAATAACTTTTCTTCTATTTTGGAAAAAATACCAACATTGGCAATATACGAATATTGTGATATGATACTCTCCATTTTGGGTAAAATATTAATCTTGAAAATGACTTTTTTTTGTAGAATATTAATCGTGAAAATGATTCAATTGGGAGAATACAGGTAATAATGCTTAAATTATTTTTTTCTATTACCTGGTAAGTGTTCAATAAAGCTTTTAAATGGGCTTAAGATTCACAGTTAATATGTAACTATCCTTTTAACAACTTATGTACTGTTTACTTTTTTTGTACCAATTTAGATGAGTGACTTATCTTCACTTTAAAACATAAATAAATGTTAAACACTGTCAGTACTCATAGTCACAATATATGAATACAAATAAGTATATAATATTATTGAAATTAATATGATTTGAAGATTTAGGAATTTGCTACATGTTACTTACTCTGTGAATTGAAATAGAATGACGTAGTCTTCATTTATTACTTAAAAATCTATAGGAAAGGGGAAAAACCCTCTTTTGATAAATGATTAGTTTGTTCACAATAACAAATGAAAACATTTACGAGAAATGTAAAATGCTAAATCAAAAACTACAGTACATACCTTTGCTTGCAAAAAGAAAGTTTTTAATTTAAAATATATAACACTTTAGTCTACCAGTATATTATCGGTATCTTTATATATTTGCTTGTACACGAGTCATTTGCAAAAATAGCAATCAAAATTATAAATAATTATGATAATAGTTGAATCTAACAGTGGAAAATTACACAAGGATCCCAAGTATGTGATTCACCAAATGCCAGTTTATTATTATATTTTGACTTTTGTAATATTAATAATCATTATAAGATGAAGTCAATTGTCAACAGAAAATACATAGATTGTATCATTTGCAAAAATAGGAATCAAAATTATTAATAATTATGATAATAGTTATTTCTAAGATCGGAAAGTTAAACAAGGATCCCAAGAATGTCATTTACCAAAAACAATTGCCAGTTTATTATTTTATATTTTTACTTTAGTTATAGTTTTAATTATCATAAGATAAAGTCAATTGGTAAGAGAAAATGGGTACCCATTGAAAGACAACTTATTGTCAATATATGAAATACATGAAAATAGACCATTTGTTAGACCAAGTCTAGATAATGTACATGTAGTTGAAATAATCTCCCAGCTATATTGAGCTGTACGTACGTACTCATAAAAGCCCAGAGCATTCAAGAATAACTAAATGTATAGTTTTTTTTCAGTATTTGATAATTTCTAGTTTCGGTTTCCCAATCAACGCTTTAATTCGATTGGATGAAATGCTTGTTAGTAGAAAATAGCCGTGATTATTGGTTATCTACCTTATAAACAACAACAACAACATTTTGTGGAAATAAGCACGGGTAAGTAATAAACGTTTTGACTCTTTAAGCATCATTTTTTTCACTTAAAAGTTAAATTATTATTGTATTTGTAAGTTTTTTGCTTGTGATGGTATTTTATTTAAAAAAAAACATGATGTAAATAACAAATAAATGTTTTATGAATATTCGCACCCTCGCGTCCTCGTACCTTCCACTTCCAGGTCACACCTCTTTTTTGTTATCTTTTACTTGCAATCCCCCTTAAGGGTTCACTCTGGGCTTTAAAAAGGTTGTTGCCTCTTACTTTCGCCAAATTAAAAAAGTTGTCGCCAAAATGGGTCAATAGTAGGGCCAAGAAAATCATGTTAATTGTTATAATAATGAAACAAAAACTAGTTTACTTGAATGAAAATTCCACGACTTTTGACTGAAGACCGCTTCCTGAAAGCCCTTTCGTACATCAACTCCTCTGTTTTCCTGCTATGCAGTAACATTCCTTATAATGTGTCAAGCCTTTTAACCTGAGGCAAGTTTTGATGAGGTTCTGTTTACATGTTCGCAATGAACATAGCTTACAGGACTTAATAACAGCCTCTCTGCTGCCTCTACAACTGCAGGTTTTAAGGCTTTTTTCTAGATAGCTGTAGCTATAAATATAAATATTTTGAAGACTAAAGACATTCAGATATCTCAATCCGTATTACTTAAAAAAAAACAATGAACTTAAATCTTTCAAAACAAGTTAAAGTGATTTGGTTGTATCACGAATGCTAGTGTGCACAAAACTACAGTCTTTAGATTATTCAGAGCTCATTCTTAGTGAAATTTGTTTTCTGTATGAAAGATATAGATATACATGTACTGGTAGTAAAGCTCTGCGGTTTAATGAGTTACAGTGACTGTAAACGTTCGCTTAGGACCATATAATCCCATTCATCGCTGATAATATATAAAGATGGCGGCCCCCATATAATTAATAGATTATGACTGACGATTATATCATTTATAAAATTTCAATTTCATGCAAATATAGAAGTAGTTATAGATAACAAAAATGTTGAACAATTTTATTGCAGGTAAAAATTACATACATGTTTTTCTGTAATATCATTCTGCAAGAACATAGCTGGCTGCCATTTTAGTTTTGTAAGCAAACCTCCTCAGTGTGTTCACTATTGACCAACCATTCAGTTAGTAAATGTTTCCGAAAGTTTGCCTTTACTTAAATTAAGTAAATGCACTACTGGGTGACAATGCTAACAATTAAGCAACAATTAATAATATTCTATTGAAACCATATTTATTCATGTAAATGTGCTTGTAAAGGACCAGTTTATGATTAAGACTACAATTATAACTGAAACCAATTAACTTGTAATCAGTCTGCAAAATTAACTGATCGCCAAAGTCATGAAATCTCAGCTCGGGCGATAGAAAAATTGTTTATCTATCGCCCGAGTTCCGATGAAAAAAAATCAGAAAAGACTGTTAAAAAATAAGACATCAATCCAATTTTCACACTTGAGAGTTAAATGTTTAATATTTAATGTTTACAATAACACTGCCTTTATCTACTCCCATTACATATTTTCTACACGTTTTGATCTCCCCTAGATTTTAGAGAAAATGTAAAGTCCTGCTCGCGGTTTTCAAACAACTGAACATTTTTAATAAAACAAGAGCTTGTCACAGTAGTGCCAAATCCCCGTTGAAATGTGTTTGATTGTATGAGAACATTTGTTTTAGAGAGTAGAATAATATTTGTAAATCATGTCACCTGTGTAATCTATTTATATTTCCAGGATCAATTAGTTATATAGTGTTAGAGTTATGCTGTAGAGAATAAAATATATGGAAATGAAAGAAAGGGAGGTTATTAAAAAAGAAGACTATAAACAGTTACTGTTCTTGATCACTGTATTTTTCCTTAAACTCATTTATTCATTTTACAGTGAATACTTCAGTGTTCAAATTAAAATATTATTGTAAAATTAGATAAAGAGAGATATTAAAAATTAAAAAGGTTGAATGTTTACTATCAAATTAAATTAAATATATTTATAATTTAAAATTATAAATAAATAAAATAAAAATAAAAATAAATAAAGGGAGATTATTAAAAAAATACGGCCGGAAGAGTTATGGTTCATGTTCACTGCACTTCTCCTACTTGCCATCTGTTTATATTTCTAGTTTCAAGTAAATCCCTTCAGTAGATTTAGAGTTATGCTCAGGACAAAAATTTACTTTGAAATTAAAAAAAGAGAGATAATTTAAACAGTAAGGTAGGTAGAGTTATGGTTCTTGGTCAATGAACTTCTCCTAGTTGCCATCTGTTTATATTCTAAGTTTAAAGAAAATCCCTTCAGTACATTTAGAGTTATGCTCCAGACAAAAATTTACTTTGAAATTAAATAAAGGGAGATAATTCAAAAACTAAGGTAGATAGAGTTATGGTTCTTAGTCACTGTACTTCTCCTACTTGCCATCTGTAATTATTTTAAGTTTCAAGTAAATCCCTTCAGTAGATTGAGATTTATGCTCCGGACAAAAATTTAGTTTGAAATTATATTAAGGGAGATAATTCAAAAACTAAGGTAGATAGAGTTATGGTTCTGGGTCACTGCACTTCTCCTAGTTGCCATCTGTTTATATTCTAAGTTTAAAGTGAACAAATTTGAAGTTATGCTCTGGACAAAGTTTCCAACAGAAGGACAGACGGACTGACGCACAGACAGACGGACGGAGACTATAACTATATCCCCTCCGAAATATATATAATGCAGGATAATAAACTTGCTTTGCTGCAAGGCTTTTTGTTAAATTAGTAAATAGGTTGAGTTATAGTTATTGATAGCTCAGAAATTACTGTAGCATGATTTATCATTATATGTTATTTAGATATATACCTGTAAGTACCAGCTTTATATTGATGCTGCAGGGAAATCAAATGTGTTTTTATTTGGTTTGTCGATGGTTAAATCAGTGAAGAATGCTCAAAATGAAATCTCCATCAGCCCAGGTTAAATTACTAAAAAGCCACGGCCACAATCAAGTTCAATGGATGCATCTGTGTTAGATAAATGGGTGAAACATGAACTGGAATATGTTGCATTTAGTCTTTAAGAATGTCAGGGGGCTTCCCATAAATAAAGTTATGTGCTTGTCCTTTCTTCTTTTGTCACATAAATAAAATTGACCATTCCTCTTTTAATAATAGTTGACTATTCGTTACTGGAACATGATAAAGTAGCTTTGAAAATGAAAAATGTCAAAATAGATTTTTGATTTTTTTCTACAATGAATACGAAGGAATAGGAAATAGGAAGCTTTTTAATTGTGCTAAGTCCTAGTTTTTGTTGTTGCTGAATTTGTTCAAGCATTAGAATCAGATTTGAAAACCATGAACTAAAGATTGAAAACAATACAGCCCGGGGGGGGG
>VMBQ01010026.1:0-26746 GCA_007657795.1 Dreissena rostriformis | reverse complement strand
CTCACCAGAGACCCGAAGAAATTGAACTGTTCTGAGCAGTGCAGGTGGTTTGCGTTTCCATTTTAGAAATCAGCCGAGTTGTAATTCAGACAAATGTTATGAGCAAGTTTCACTGATTTATGTTATTATTCACATTTTATCTGGACAGACAGACAGACAGACAGACAAATAAAAAAAAAAATCTCCATATTATTCAATCGTTTCGCGTTTGAAACGCTATATTATTTTGTCAATTTCTAACGATGATTATTCGTAAACGAATAAGTATTTTCGGTATGAGTCTCCGTCATTAGTGTTATTTCACTCACGAATGTAGATTTTTCATTTACTTTTTGAATGCGTGACAAATATTTTGAGAATTCTCATTTTGACAAATTGTGAACAAGTCCCTTTAAGATACTCTGTCCGCTATAAAACTATGCAAGGTTTCGTGGTCTAATTATGGGAATTTATGACTCCTCAGCAGAATAAACGGATACAGAGGTTTATCAGGATCTACACTTTTCAGATACGTCCTAAGGCCAATATTCGATTGACGCGGGTCAAATAATATTCCGATTTTTTCATAAGACGGGTCCATTCATCTGACGTAAAGGGATTTGTTCACACATTTTCGTATTTTATTTTTACAAATGTTATTTCAGGAATTTACTTACACAACTTCAATATTTGAAAAAGTTTTTAATTATTATAATATTAAGGACAAAAACAAATGGAATGTTTATAATTGGGGCTCTTACTCGGATCCTCTAACGGTCAGTCACGACACTACGCAGACCTTTGAACTTTAGGGTTAGTTTAAACAGGACACCCCGCAAAGCAGACTCCGGTTCTTTCGCGTTTTGCCCTACATTTTCAATAACGTGTTTGTTATCGTACTTCAAATTAAGTGCTTTAACGAACGATTAAAAACTCTCTGATTTTCTCAGCCAGGCCAAAAGTTTACCTTATGGTAAAAATTAATTGGTATATAAGTACGTATTTTCAATGAGGATAAGTGGTACAGCGGGAATTGTATCAATATGCGTATTTAATACTTTCTATGAGAAATATTTTGTTCAATGTCACACCGTATTAAGTCCATGGATTGAGTGTATTATTCCCATCTTATCTGATCATGTTGAAAATGAAAACATTTTATTGTCTTTTATTCAGATGTAGAACAAAACAAGAGGGTCTACCATATATATATATACATACGCATAGCACAGGCTTATCAGGGACGACACTTTCCTCCCAAACTGGATTTTTTGCTAAGAAGAGACTTTCTTTAACGAAAACTATCATGATAGCGAACAGGTTAATCTGGGATTACACTTTACTTCATTTACGCTTATGCATTAAACCCCATTTTCACAGAGCGAGGCTCATATATACATATATATTGGTATTAAACGCCAACAGAAACAGCTAGTTACAAAAAGACATATTGTTTAACAAGTTAATGGAATGTTTTACCTCATCAATCGGTCTATGCACATTTTAAAATTTGGAACAAAAATAATACTTAAAGACGGTACTGTAAAAATTACAACTCATCATATAGGTTTTGTTGCTATGAAACGATGAAAACTAGTTAAAAAGTTCAAGATCTCGTCTTCTCTGATTTCAAGATTAAAAAAACGAATTTGTAGAAGAGAAAAAATTTAATATACGATGTTCAGCGAGTATCTAAATAAAGGGCATGTTATACTATCGAAACCAATAACATAAATACAATGACTAAACAATAATTTAGCATAGTAATTATTGATTATAATGAATCATCGTCAACAATTATTTCGTATTCTAAACGTGCCACGTCGTGCGAAAATGCCTCGTTCAAAATGTGTATAAAGCCATATGGTCAGCGTAGCTCCATAACAGTCTGGACATTCGCCCAGTCTGGTCTTAAGATACCCTGTCCGCTATAAAGGCAAGCAAGGTTTCGTGGTCTCATCAGTGGAAAGTATGACTCGTCATTAGATTTTACGGATGCAGAAGCATATCTGGATCTACACTAGTCGGATATTTCCTAAGGCCGATATCTGGAGCTACACTATTCGGATATGTCCTAAGGCCTATTTTCGCACGACGCGAGTCAAATTAGGCTAATAGGACGGGTCCATTTATCTGATTTAAAGGAACTTGCTCGCAGATTTCGTTTTTTTGACAAATGCCATCTAATGAATATACGAACACAGCTGCTATATTTGCAATAGTTTAAATGATTATAATATTAAAGACAAATAAAAAAGTGAAAACTTTGATTTCCCTGGGGCTCGAACTCGGGACCTCTTGAATCAAAAGCTAACTTTCAGTCCCGAAACCACACAGGCTTTTGGATATGATGGTTAGTTTAAACGCACAACACACTCAAAATCAAAGTTTCAAATCAGTAACATCTAAGACGCTTGAAATTGCAGCTATAATTCAAAATTCGTCCTAAATGTCGTGAGTCTAGTAAGTTTATGAGGTAGGAGTGCTGAGGCACACTCCGGGTCCACACATCATGTAGCTTAAGGACCTCATAAACTTCGAAATACACACACACTGGTAAGTTTAAATGCTATGTCGGCAATACAAGTTTTTGTTGCTAAATTATTTATGAAAAGCATTACCTACGCTTTATTATTTTGCCGATTAGATTGATGATTATCTATAAACGAACAAATAGTTTTACCTTTTTTCTTAATCAGGAGTGTTATGCTGCTTAAATACAATGCATATATTCTTTTCTGAATCTATGACAAATGAGTGTAATCGTCATTTTCCCAAACTGTGAACGATGGTTTGATCGGGACTTAAAGTAAATATCAGCTGTAAATTGTATAATTCAAAATAATATGGCGAAATATTTAATACACCGCTATAATCGTTGAGAAAGCATTGCAACAGCAAACTTGTTAAATGTGACGAGTATAATCAAATATATAATTTTCAAAAATAAACGAATAAATATAATATTGTTGTAAAGCTATTTGTCATCGTAAACTGTATTATGTTCATGTTTATTATGTTAACCGGTTATGTTTGGCAATAACTTAACGTTTCTATGAAAAAGAGCAAATATCCACGATATAAATAATACCTTCATTGTAAGAAATACATTTAATTGAATGAAATTAAATTTTAATTAGCACAGTTTATCCAATAACGTCGATACATTAAAAAAATAAATAAAAAAATCAAGTATATTATTACGGGCTTTCCACGTTCTTAACAAAGCGCGTCCCCTCTTTTATGATTGAACACCACAATGTGTCCCTTTTTAGTAATGTCAGAAAAAATCAGAAAAGATTGACACGCATTTAATAATGAATTAATTTAAATCCGGTTCTATCGCACTTTGTCCAACATTTTCAAAAACGTGTTTGTTATCGTATTTCAAACTAAGAATTTTTACGAACGATTAAACAAGTATGATTTTGTCAGCCAGGGAACAAGTTAACCTAACGTTAACATTTATTGGTATAGAAATACGTATTTTTAATGTCGATAGAAGGTACCGAGACAATTGCATCAATCTAAGAATTTAATACTTTCTATGAGAAATAGTTTGTTCAATGTCATATATTTTAAAGGCCATGGATTGATTGTATTTTTGACATTTTATCTGATCATCTTAAAAATGAAAACACTGTAGCGTCTTTTATTCAGATCTCGAAAACAACAAGAGAGCCAAATATCCTAGGTCGCTAACCTGAGGCCCGAAAGAATTGAACTGTTCTGAGCTGTTTTTGAGGTTTCCGTAACCATTTTAGAAATCCGCCGAGATATAATTGGAACACATGTTCTGAGAAAGTTTCATGGATTTATGTTATTATTCACATCTTATCTGACCATGTCGGAAATGAAAACACGTAGCGTCTTTTATTCAGATCAAGAATAAAACAAGAGAGCAAAATTCCCTAGGTCGCTCACCTGAGACCCGAAGGAATTAAATTGTTCTGTGCAGCTTTGGTGGTTTCCGGAATCATTTTAGAAATCATCCGAGATATAAATGGAACACATGCTCTGAGCAAGTTTCATGATTATTATGACAAACAAAAACGTCCAGTGTGTTCGCAAGGTTGCTCAATAGCCATATAAGGAAAACCTCTTAGCCTTCTGGTGGTATTGTTTTACGTTTAATTAACAAGAGGGTCATGCTGGTACTGATTCCCTTACTTGATTTCATATTGTGATACAAGAGTGATCGTAGCAGGGAGACTATTTGTTTCAGTATGTGCAACAAGGGAACCAAAATTACAGCAAGGCGGGAGTTATTTTGAAAACAAAGTCAATACTTGAATACATTTTTCAGTTAGAAGACCACTATGTTACAAACAAAATATCAAAAATCTGTTATTGTGGTTGCCGATGAAAATATTTTCAAATACTTTTTTCTATACAAGTCAATATAAACCATGTGATTCCCTGCGATTTTGTCAGTTTTAATCCCAGGGGCAAAAATTGAAGACGCTATGTACAGGACCACAACATGATGCTAAAGACTAAATATATCTGAGCTCTCAATCAGCTTGGGAGATTATTTTTTTAATTTTACAATGATACATATAAAGGGAACAGGGTAAATGTTTACCCCAGGGGAACCACAGGGCGGGGTTCATTCTGACCCCAGGGGCATAACTAACTTGGACCACCATTAAATTTTACACGCCAAACACCAAATATCTGGGCAGGTGGTTTCATAGAACATATTTTAAGATTCCAGAATATACATAAATGTATAAGAAAAACAAACGACCTCCAGAGCGGGGCTAATGTTGATCCAAACTGCATAATATGAACAAACTTTGTAGAGGATCACCGTAAAATTTTACTTGATAAGTAACATACCTCTGGTCCTTACGATTTAAGCGGATTTTTTTTTAATGCTTTACTGTATACGTACAAGACAAACAAATAAACAAATCGGTGGGGCCAATTTTACGGCAAATGATTTTAACAACTTGGTAGAGGATCACCGTAAGATTTTACATGCTTATAAATATACCTCTGGTCCTTACGATTTCAGCGGAAATTGTTTAATATTTTACTGTATACAAGAGAAACAGATAACCGAATCGACGGGGCCAATATTGAGGTAAACGATTTGAACAAACATGTAATCGGACGACCATGCATTGTAACATGCCGAATACTAAACCTTTGGGCCTTCCTGTTTCAGATGAGATATTTAAGAGTTCACCTCATGCATATAAGGAAACAAGCAACCCATAATGCGGGGTCAATTGTCACCCAAAGGTCATGATGCGAATAAACAGTTGTAGAGGAACATTATTTAATATTACATGCGTAATACATTTGGCCCTTACGGTCATTGTCCCTTAAAAAAGAAGTAAAACAATTTTCGCTAAATAACATCAGTTTAACGGAGTCATTGCTTTGAAATTTGTAAGAAGGTAGTTAACATGCATTACAATTAAAAAGGAAACTGGATTTCGCTCAATAACTATAGTTTAAATGGAGGTTTTGTTGACGAATTGTGTATGTAGGTTCCTTACATGCATGTTTTGATGATGATGCAAGTGAAAAATATTAGGGGGTGGGGGTTTTCATGGCTCTAAGTCAATTCTCTCATTAAATATGATTTTATATATTTATTTGAATATATGTGGCTCCTGGGCCCAGATACTATCCAGAGTACGTTACTTTCACCTGCGTCTTGGTCAATTCAAACGATACTTCTGTGGTTCTTCAAACACTCAGTCTAATCGCCCTGATTGATTAATATCGAGCGATTTAACTGGTCTCTGGCTTTTGTTTCTCTTTTTTTACAATGTCGATCACAGATTTTGTACGATGCATTGTTTGTAAACCAAAACCGGATGAGCGCAGCGCGCATGCGCATATTACATTCTGGTATACTAGCTGGGATCCCATACACAACTTCTGGCTATGAATAATTCGTTTCGCGTCTGAGACGCTATATATTATTCAGGTTTTCAAATCGTCAAAAGTTGCATATGATGGATATTTTAGAGCATGGTTACTTTTTGGTACTAATGTTTAATCGCAAATATCATAACTTCAATGAAAATTTGCAAATCCGAAACATTTTTTTGTCAATTTTGTCAATCTACCACAACGAACAAGTCCCTTAAATTTAGTTCAGCACTATAGTTCAACAATTAAATAAAAACAACATTGTTCATATGTCCAAAGCCAAGGTAACGTAAGCAAAAATACTCAGTAATTAAATCACGATATTTTCTTCAGCAAGTACAATTGGTTTCTAGTGTCCTTTTACACTAGAAACCAATTGTTATATTAAAACCTGCACAGTTATTGAAGATTTAAGATGACAAATTCCCCCAGTGGTCATTTCAAGAAGGTTACTTGAGTATGAGTATTACTTAATTTTAAAAGTTTGAGGTTCCTTACTCTAAATTGATCACACACATACATACAAAACGTGTAATGTTGATTTATGAAATCCTCCAAGTTTAAGTGCACATAATTGTGCAACAAATAGCGTGATACAGACTCAACTGTCTTGAATTTTTTACATAGTATAAACAACGCTCATATAACGTTACCCTTTAATACACAAAAACCTTTTCGCGACACAATGAACGCATGTTAAATAAAATAAGTATCTTAACTTTGCCTAGAGTAGAGTAGAGAACCTCAAACTTTTAAAATTAAGTAATACTCATACTGTTTTTGTTCTTATACATTTCTGTGTGAATCCTTGTCATACATATTTGTCATTTTTATAAAATAAAGGAACAGAACGGACTGGCTAGCTCAGTTATTAAAGCGCTTGATTTCAAATCGGAGACTACAGTGTGAAACTAGCGCGAAGGTGGGTTACAATCAAGTAAAACTTAGCCAGAAAAAAAGTTGACATTTTTTTTTTATTCCTGTCAAAATCTTTCTAACATAAAGCATGCCATACCTTTGTTTGTTTCTTAAATGCATCCAGTCTAGAATGCGCTTTAATAAAATGCAAGGTTATGGGGGTCCCTACCAGCAAAATGGTTGACATTATTATTTATTTTTTAAGGTGAAGGTTTTACATTAAATTACATGAGGATTTGAGTTACTATATTGTACATACTTCAACTTTTAACGTCATGATTAAATACTTTGATTGGCTTTAGTTGTTCTTAGACTTTTAATGTTTGATTTTTTATTAGAAAATAATAGGTCATTATTTCATACTGCAATTGATTTAGATCTAACCCGAAGCCAGACAAAGTTGAACAAGCAGACAGAGCGGTCTATGGTACTTCTACTTCAACTTGTTACTCCCGAGCAATCAATCCTGACTATGATTGGGAGGCGCTGTCAAGAAAACTGTGTTAAAAATAAAATATTAGTGCAGATTAACAGATAAAAGTTCAAAGATAAAAGTGTACAAGATTAAAAACATAGTAGGGTGGCTAAACTGTAACTGTCACCAGCCTATCTTTGAAGATATCTAGGCTGGGACTGAACTTGACCTGGTATGGGAGACTATTCCAAAGTCTAAGGGTTCTCGGGAAAAAGGAGTTTAGGTGGTACTGTGTACGGGAATTGGGAATCAGGAAGTTCAAGTTACGGGTAGGGTTGAGGTGTTCATGGTCAACGTAAACAAGGATGTACTGAATTTTATAGAGGAGGATGAGGGAGGTTTGGAATCTGCGGCTTTCTAGGGTGGGCCAACCAATCTCATTCAGCATATGAGTAACGCTACTCTGGAAGCTTTAGTTGCTACAAACATATCTAGCCGCAGCTCTTTGGACACTTTCTATGTTGTAAGTTAGACTTTTCTGCCAAGGGTGCCAAATTACAGAGCAGTATTCTAGTTGGGGTCTAACATATGTAGAGTAGGCTGTGGTTTTGATTTTCTTATTTTGGGTTTTAATGTTTCTCTGTAGGAATCTTAGGGAATGTTTTGCCATGGAGTCTGTGTTATTTATGTGATGTGTCCAGTTTAGGTCTTTTTTAGATGGTTACTCCAAGGAACTTCGCAGTACCGGCGGATTTTAGGGTTTTATCATGTAGGGTGTATTGGAAGATAGTGGGGTTCTTTTTGCGTGTGATCCTTAGTACCTCACACTTATCCGGGTTGAACTCTATAGCCCAGTCCCGCTCCCAGCCTTCAAGTCTCAGTAAGTCCTCTTGTAGTCGGTTTGCGTCTGTCTGTCCCTTAATTGTTAGGTAAACTATTGTGTCATCCGCAAATAACCTTGTTTTACTTTTGACGGTTTATGGCAGGTCATTGATGTATACCAGAAACATGCAGGGTCCAACAACAGAACCCTGAGGGACACCGGATAACACGGGCAAATTGTCAGAGATTTGACCTTCAACCGCAACCCTTTGGCTACGGTTGCTCAGGAATGACCTAATCCATGAGGAGACATGGCAGTCAACCCCCATGTTATTTAACTTGTGTATTAACTTGTGATGGTCGACTTTGTCGAAGGCCTTTGAAAAATCCATCACAATGACGTCAGTCTGTTGTCCACTGTCTTGGCTGTCAAGGACTTCTTGGGAAAATCTCAGTAGCTGAGTTTCGCAACTACGTTTAGACCGGAAACCATGTTGGAAGGGACTGAGGATATCATGATTATCAAAGAAAGTCATCATATTTGAGACAATGATATGCTCCATAAGTTTGGAAGAGATGCAAGTGAGGTATATTGATCTGTAGTTGCTGGCGTCGGATTTATGACCCTTTTTTATACTGGAGCTATGGTTGCATTCTTCCAATCATCGGGCACGATACCTGTTTCTAACGATAACCTGAATATGTAAGTGAGGATGGGGGCTATTTCACTGTGGAGTTCTTTGAGGGCCCTAGGTGAAATTTGATCTGGACCTTGAGCTTTATTGGGGTTTAGGACTGAAAGGAGTTTGTCAACGCCATCAACCGTTATTGTAAGTCTACATAATAATCAAAACATGTTTTGTTTTATTTAAATGCTGTACTGAAAGTATATCACTGTATTTTGTTCATAGTAATTTAATAACATATAAATTAATGTGCTGTATATGACTATTTACCTTATTCACATATCATTTACCTATCATTGCAATGCACATGTTTGGAAGTTATCTAGATTTTGGATATGCTTTCTATGTATGGTTGACATATGGTCTTGGTTTTACATATAAATGATGAAAACATGTGTTGCTTAAAAACGTGTTTTGACAAGCTTCACAAATTTGACAGTGTATCATGTTGTTTATTAATTTTATAATGGACATTTTAGAATAAATGAGTGTGTATTGCTTTGCACCTAGCATTCAGTAAGAGAGGATATTTTGTTTTACACCTGACAGGCATTCAGTGAGATTGTTGTTTTGCACCTGACGGTCATTCACCTGACATTTAGTCAGTGAGGGTGTATTGCTTTGCACTTGACAGTAAGTCAGTGAAGGTGTATTACTTTGTACCTGACAGTAAGTCAGTGGGATGTATTTCTTTGCACCTGACATTCAGTCAGTGGGGATGTATTGCTTTGCATCTGACAAATAGTCAGTGAGAGTGAATTGCTTTGTACCTGACATTTAGTCAATGGGGATGTATTGCTTTGCACCTGACATTTAGTCAGTGAGGGTGTATTGCTTTTTACCTGACAGTCAGTCAGTGAGGGTGTATTACTTTGTTCCTGACAGTAAGTCAGTAAGGGTGCATTTCCTTGCACCTGACAGTAAGTCAGTGAGGGTGTATTGCTTTGCACCTGACTTTAGTCAGTGATGGTGTATTGCTTCGCACTTGACAGTTAGTCAATGAGAATATATTGCTGTGTACCTGACAGTCAGTCAGTGGATATGTATTGCTTTGCACCTGATATTTAGTCAGTGAGGGTGTATTGCTTTGCACTTGACATTCAGTCAGTGAGGGTGTATTGCTTTGCACTTGACATTCAGTCAGTGGGGATGTTTTTTTTTTTAGCACTGGGCAGTAAGACAGTAGGGATGAATTGCCTTGTACCTGACATTCAGTCAGTTAGGATGTTTTTTGCTTTGTACCTGCCAGTGAGTCAGTGGGGATGTATTGCTTGCACCTGACAGTAAGACAGTGAGGGTGTATTGCTTTGCACCTGACAGTAAGTCAGTGAGGATGTATTGCTTTGCACCTGACATTTAGTTAGTGAGGATGTATTGCTTTGCACCTGGCAGTAAGTCAGTGAGGGTATATTGCTATGCACCTGACATTTAGTTAGTGAGGGTGTTTTGCTTAACACCTGACAGTTAGTCAGTGAGGGTGTTTTGCTTAACACCTGACAGTTAGTTAATGAGGGTGTTTTGCTTAACACCTGGCAGTAAGTCAGTGAGGGTATATTGCTATGCACCTGACATTTAGTTAGTGAGGGTGTTTTGCTTTGCACTTGACAGTCAGTCAGTTAGAGTGTATTGCTTTACACCTGACAGTCAGTCAGTGAGGATTGTTTGCTTTGCACCTGACAGTCAGTCAGTGAGGATGTATTGATTTGCACCTCACATTTAGTCAGTGAGGGTGTATTGCTTTGTACCTGACAGTCAGTCAGTGGGGTTGTTATGCTTTGCATCTGACATTTAGTCAGTGGGGATGTATTCCTTTGCACATAACATTCAGTCAGTGATATTGTATTGCTTTGTACCAGACAGTAAGTCAGTGGGGATGTATTGCTTTGCATTTGACATTTAGTCAGTGGGGATGTATTGCTTTTTACTTTAGTCAGTGAAGGTAAATTGCTTTTCACTTTACAGTTAGTCAATGGGGATGTATTGATTTGCACCTGACATTTAGTCAGTAGTGATGTATTACTTTGCACCTGACAGTCAATCAGTGAGGGTGTATTACTTTTCACCTGACAGTCAGTAAGTGAGGGTGTATTACTTTGCTACTGACAGTCCGTCAGTGGGGATGTATTGCTTTGTACCTGACAGATAGTCGGTGAGGGTGTACTGCTTTGCACCTGACAGTAAGTCAGTGAGAGTTTATTGCTATGCACATGACAGTTAGTCAGTGAGGATGTATTGCTTTACACCTAATATTCAATCAGTCAATCTATAACATTGCACCTGAGAGTAAGTCAGTGAGGGTGTATTGCTTTACACCTGACAGTAAGTCAGTGAGGGTGTCTTGCTTTGCACCTGACAGTAAGTCAGTGAGGGTGTATTGCTTTGCACCTGACAGTAAGTCAGTGAGGGTGTATTTTTTTGCACCTGGCAGTCAGTCAGTGAGGGTGTATTGCTTTGCACCTGACGGTACGTCAGTGAGGATGTATTGCTTTGCGTATGACATCGAGTCAGTGAGGGTGTATTTCTTTGCATTTGACAGTCAGTCAGTGAGGGTGTATTGATTTGTACCAGACATCCAGTCAATGGTGGTGTATTGTTTTGCACTTGACAGTAAGTCAGTGAGGATGTATGGCTTTGCACCTGACATCCAGTCAGTGAGGGTGTATTGCTTTGCACCTGACAGTAAGCCAATGAGGGTGTATTGCTTTGCACCTGACAGTAAGTCAATGAATGTATATTGCTTTGCACCTGACAGTTAGTCAGTGAGTGTGTATTGATTTGCATCTCACAGTGAGGCAGTGGGGATGTTTTGCTTTGCACCTGACAGAAAGTCAGTGTGCATGTATTGTTTGCAATTGGCAATAAGTCAGTGAGGGTGTATTGCTTTGCACCTGACAGTAAGTCAGTGGGAATGTATTGCCTTGCACCTGACATCCAGTCAGTGAGGGCGTATTGCTTTAAACCTGACAGTAAGTCATTGAGGGTGTATTGCTTTGCACCTGAGAGTAAGTCAATGAGCGTATATTGCTTTGCACCTGACAGTAAGTCAGTGGGTGTGTATTGATTTGAACCTGACAATAGGTCAGTGGGGATGTATTGCTTTGCACCTGACAGAAAGTCAGTTGGGATGTATTGCTATGCACTTGACATTAAGTCAGTGAGGGTGTATTGCTTTGCACCTGACAGTAAGTCAGTCGGGATGTATTGTTTTGCTACTGACAGTAAGTCACTGGGGGATGTATTGCTTTGCACCTGACACTAATTAATTGGGTATGTTCTGCTTTGCACTTGACAGTAAGTCAGTAAGGGTGTATTGCTTTGCACATGACAGGCAATCAGTGAGGGTGTATTGCTTGGACACTGACATTCAATCAGTGAGGGTGTATTGCTTTCTATCTGAAAGTAAGTCAGTGAGGGTGTATTGCTTTGCACCTGACAGTAAGTCAGTGAGGCTGTATTGCTTTGCACCTGACAGTAAGTCAGTAAGGGTGTATTGCTTTGCCACTGACAGTGAGTCAGTGAGGGTGTATTGCTTTGAACCTTAGAGTAAGTTAGTGAGGGTGTATTACATTGCACCTGACAGTAAGTCATTGAGGGTGCGTTGCTTTTCACCTGACAGTAAGTCAGTGAGGATGTATTGCTTTGCACATGACAGTAAGTTAGTTAGGGTGTATTGCCTTGCAACTGAGAATCAGTCAGTGAGTTTGTATTGCTTTGCACCTGACAGTAAGTCAGTTAGGGTGTATTGCTTTGCACCTGATAGTAAGTCAGTGAGGGTGTATTGCTTCGCAACTGACAGTAAGTCAGTGAGGATGTTTTGCTTTGCACCTGACAGTTAGTCAGTGAGGATGTATTTCTTTGCACCTGACAGTAAGTCAGTGAGAATGTATTGCTTTGCACCTGACAGTCAGTCAGTGAGGGTGTATTGCTTTGCACCTGACAGTAAGTCAAGTAGTGTGTATTGCTTTACACCTGACATTCAGTCAGTGGGGGTGTATTGCTTTACACCTGACAGTTATTCAGTGAGGATGTATTGCTTTGCACCTGACAGTAAGTCAGTGAGGGTGTATTGCTTTGTACCTGAAAGTAAGTTAGTGAGGATGTATTGCTTTGTACCTGACAGTAAGTCATTGAGGGTGTATTGCTTTGCACCTGACAGGCAATCAGTGAGGGTGTATTGCTTGGACACTGACATTCAATCAGTGAGGGTTTATTGCTTTGTACCTGACAGTAAGTCAGTGAGGATGTATTGCTTTGCTCCTGACAGTAAGTCAGTGAGGGTGTATTGCTTTGCACCTGACAGTGAGTCAGTGAGGATGTGTTGCTTTGCACATGACAGTAAGTCAGTGAGGGTGTTTTGCTTTGCACCTGACAGTAAGTCAGTGAAGATGTATTGCTTTGCATCTGACAGTAAGTCAGTGAGGATGTATTGCTTTGCACCTGACAGTCAGTCAGTGAGGGTGTATTGCTTTGCACCTGACAGTAAGTCAGTTAGGGTGTATTGCTTTACACCTGAAATTTAGTCAGTGATGGTGTATTACTTTGCACCTGACAGTAAGTCAGTGGGTGTGTTGCTTTACACCTGACAGTAATTCAGTGAGGGTGTATTGCTTTGCACCTGACAGTAATTCAGTGAGGGTGTATTGCTTTGTACATGACAGTTAGTCAGTGAGGATGTATTGCTTTTTACCTGACAGTGAGTCAGTGAGGGTGTATTGCTTTGCACCTGACAGTCACTCAGTGAGGGTGTATTGCTTTGAACCTGACAGTAACTTAATTAGTGTGTATTACTTTGCAACTGATAGTCACTAATTAAGGGTGTATTGCTTTGCACCTGACAGTTAGTCAGTGAGGGTGTATTGCTTTGCACCTGACAGTTAGTCTGTCTGTGTGTATTGCTTTACACCTGACATTTAGTCAGTGATTATGTATTGATTTTCACCTGACAGTCATTCAGTGCGGATGTATTGATCTGCACCTGACAGTCACTAAGTTAGGGTGTTTTACTTTGCACCTAACATTTAGTCAGTGAGGGTGTATTGCTTTGTACCTGACTGTAAGTCAGTGAGGATGTATTGCTTTGCTCCTGACAGTAAGTCAGTGAGGGTGTATTGCTTTGCACCTGACAGTGAGTCAGTGAGGGTGTATTGCTTTGCACATGACAGTAAGTCAGTGAGGGTGTATTGCTTTGCACCTGACAGTAAGTCAGTGAAGATGTATTGCTTTGCATCTGACAGTAAGTCTGTGGGGATGTATTGCTTTGCACCTGACAGTCAGTCAGTGAGGGTGTATTGCTTTGCACCTGACAGTAAGTCAGTTAGGGTGTATTGCTTTACACCTGAAATTTAGTCAGTGAGGGTGTATTACTTTGCACCTGACAGTGAGTCAGTGGGGGTGTATTGCTTTACACCTGACAGTTATTCAGTTAGGGTGTATTGCTTTGTACCTGACAGTAATTCAGTGAGGGTGTATTGCTTTGTACATGACAGTTAGTCAGTGAGGGTGTATTGCTTTGCACCTGACAGTAAGTCTGTCTGTGTGTATTGCTTTACACCTGACATTTAGTCAGTGATTATGTATTGATTTTCACCTGACAGTCATTCAGTGCGGATGCATTGATCTGCACCTGACAGTCACTCAGTTAGGGTGTTTTACTTTGCACCTAACATTTAGTCAGTGAGGGTGTCTTGCTTTACACCTGACAGTAAGTCAATGTGGATGTATTGCTTTGTACCTGACAGTCAGTAGATGAGGGTGTATTGCTTTGCACCTGACAGTGAGTCAGTGAGGGTTTATTGATTTGCACCTGAGGATGTTTTTGATTTGCACCTGACAGTAAGTCAGTGAGGGTATATTACTTTAAACCAAACATCCAGTCAGTGAGGGTGTATTGCTTTGCACATGACAGTCAGTCAGTCAGAGTGTACTGCTT
Source organism: Dreissena rostriformis (assembly GCA_007657795.1). NCBI lineage: Eukaryota > Metazoa > Mollusca > Bivalvia > Myida > Dreissenidae > Dreissena > Dreissena rostriformis. The sequence goes on along the minus strand of VMBQ01010026.1, from coordinate 12,105 downwards.
TTTACATAAAAATAATTCAATGAGGGTGCATTGGTTTGCACCTGACAGTTAGTCTCTGAGGGTGTATTACTTAACACCAGACATCCAGTCAATGAGGGTGTATTGCTTTGCACGTTTCAGCAATTCAGTGAGGGTGTATTGCTTTGCATGTGTCAGCAAGTCAATGAGGGTGTATTGTTTTGCACTTGATAGTAAGTCTTTGCACATGCCAGTAAGTCAATGAGCGTGTATTGCTTTGTACCCGAAAATCATTCAGTGATAGTGCATTGGTTTACACCTGACATCCAGTCAGTGAGGATGTATTGCTTTGCACCTGACAGACAGTTAATGAGGGTGTAATACTTTACACCTTACATCCAGTAAGTTAGGATTTATTGCTTTACACATGACAGTTAGTCAGTGAGGATGTATTGCTTTGTATCCGAATATTACTCAGTGTGGTTGTGTTGTTTTCACTCAGCAGTCAGTTAGTTGATCGGTATGTAGTTCGCATGACTGATTAGACTGTACACCATTTAGTTTTCGCTCGATATCTAAATAACTGTTTGACCTATGATCATGCAAATTGATATGATAGTTACTTGTGGGAAAATAAACGCTCCTATTTAGTTTAAGTTCAAAAGTCAAGGTCCAAGAGACTTGTAACATGAATTTGTATCTTCAAGATATCTAGAGTACGCGTTAATCCAAACTGAAATGCTATGTACTTGAAAGGAACATGCATATATAGATCAACAATTCAAAGGTCAAGATCGCATATGCTTGGCATATGAAAATTGTTTCCGGAAAATAAAACGCATTGATCGTCTAAATTGGTTTTTAATTTGCTTGTGATAATAGGAAGGTGCCTAATGAGGTCACCAGCTCAAATGTCATGGTCAGAAGGGTCTGTAACATGAAAAACGTTTCCACTCAATATTTAGAGAATACTTTACCAAAAAGGATAGGACTTGCTATATGAATAGTTTATCTTGAGAGAAGGAAGACCCATAAATTATTAGATGAAAAGATCAAAAGTCCATGTCACAGTGGCATGTTATCTTAAGAAAAAAAACAAGAACAATATCGCATATTGAGATGTTGACTGCAAGTAGGTACAAAGTATGTTTTACAAACATCTCTTGGTTGTGTGTTTGTATGTCCTAATTAACCAGTTCAAGCTGAAGAGCAAAATCAAGGTGCAGACAATTGTTTGTAATACAAATTAACAAATCAGTCATTGTGTTGTCATTGTTAGGTGTATATTTACAAATAGTACAAAACTGTTTTGATTGACTCAATGAGTTGTTTTGATATACTGGTATGGCGCTTTGTCTGTTGAAATACTGTTGTACACACTTTAGTTTTTATCATGTGCTATTTGTTTATACTGTCACTGTGATGTAATTTATTGCACATTTCAAAGGTCGCCTTGGCGTAGTGGCTATGGTGTCCGCCTAGGGATCGGGAAGTCACGGGTTCGATCTTCACTGTTCTTTCGATCTCCATCAAAGACACCAAGTACTGGTTCTTGTCCCAGGAAACGGACTCGAGAGCGTTTCAAATAAGCCTTAGGCTTTCGATGAAATCGAGCTTACATGCATAGGTTTAAACTAATTGCCAATTTACCTTGATTTACTGTTGGCAGCTGTAAAATCTTAATTGGATTCTACAATTACTGACTCATGTTTTGTGAGATCGGTTGCAATTAGTGTTATTGACTTAATTGTTGTCATTTTTGGTGCATATTCGATTGGTTAACCGTTTGGTTAAACGTCTTTGTTGACAATTTTAAATAATAAAAAAAAACAGTTTTCAGATATAGAGGACGATTCAAAGAAATGCATCAATGTTTCATTGATATTATTTAATTTCTTCGTTCAAAAGCAGGTGCAACTTAATTTGTAATATTCGGTTAATGAATTTTTTTATATTGTATTGGATATCACTCGGTTGGTTTGTTGGTTAGTCAATCCCTTCTGAACATAAGTTATTAGTGGTGTGGGCGTTTGTCACTTTTATGAAAAAGTTCAAGGTACAACTCTTTAGTGCATGCCTATTTATTGATGATGAAATTCAACAATGTCGAAAATAGAGTCATACTAGTGATACAATTGTTGGTTTTTGAGTATGCTTAAGCAGAAATGCGTAGTCATGCTGATGGTAAATCCGCTTTTCATGCGCTATTCAAATCCTGAATACGCGAGGTATACGCCCGGTTAAGTGCGCTATTCGTGTGCTATACATAACCTAACTGTGAGGTATACTATAAAGTATGCCAAACAGTTGTAACATACGTGTTTTGTACATGTGCTTTGTACCATACGTGTTTTGACATCTGCTTTGTAACATACTTGTTTGGATATGTGTTTGCACCATACGTGTTTGGTCAAGTGCTTTGTAACATACGTTTGTCATGTATCCTTATTATGCTCATCGACTTAAAATTAGGTAAGGCTGAGAGGAGGAAGGATATTCGATTAAATTTCAATATTTTAGCTAGTGTATGTCATCACATACAATTGTTTCGATAAAACATTTGAATGTTTGAACAGTTGCATTTATACAATCAAGAGGTCATGTCAAGAACAGTTCAAAGCAGTTTATTGCGAATTTATTGCCTTAGGATTTTATAACGACAAACAGCCCATTCAGAACAAAAACGGTAAAACAGTGTTTATATTTATATTATACAATTGTGGAATTTATGTGGGTTGTAAGAAACGAAGATGAAGCAAAGTCCGTATGAATCAAGCATTGTGTTCACGTCAAAGTAGTGAGTAGAAGATATAATTATAATGTCAGAAAACAATTAACAGAAATGTGAAAACCACGCTATAGTATAATTATTATAAATTATAAGCACTAAAGTCATAATTATAGAAATACAACAATTTTAAATCGTTCAGAAATGTTGTTATTAAGCAAGCAAATGGATTATATTTTTATCCTGGTATCATTCGTCCGAGGTTGTGGATTAACAGGGGTAGCAAACTTGATAAGATTCCAATCGGCATCCGTATCTTTCAAACACTACCTGGCAAACGTTGCGATAGGCCGGCATCCAGCAGACCTGTCCCCATCGTTTTCCAAAACGTTTGCCTGAAAAATAGATTAGTAAGAATGATATACGTTTTTTTTTTCAAAATGCATTTTTAGAATCATACGAGTACTTTTTTTTATTTAATAAAATTAAATTTTGCAAAGATCATTCGTCCATTTAGCATTATCGTCAATACTACTCTTTACTTAGTCATTAGTGAGTTATTTGGATAGACCGGAAAATATTCACCTCCATTGAGACCGGACTTGGCGTCGCAATCCACTGGCTTCAAGGTCACGATCTCTCTGCCCTTGCAACGGTCAGAAATACGCGCAGAAACCGGTTCATTTTTCGCAAGTGGCACCTCTTCGGAACACGGACTGCTGTCCCGAACCTTTAAACAAAGCAAGTTTCTATATATTGTTTCCATTTCCAACAGAAAGCTGCCACGTAGCATTAACTCACACTTGCGTAAACGAATCTGAACTGACTGTTTATGATCTTATTTTAACAATAGCTTTGAACTTAAAATGGTTAGATTAAGATCGATACTTGATTAGTGGAATAGAATGCCATCATTTTTATACTGTAAAATAATTTATATACGTCGGCATGAAATTTCGTATTTTTTTTCGTGACTTTTTTTATGGACACGTAAATTCGTGGATTTCTGATTTTATAAAATAATGAGAAATTTGCTGCGGTGCTCATTTTCCGTTGTGCTGGTGTTATATTTGTAGATCGTTCAAACACGCGAAATCAACGAAAATTAATGTAACACGAATAATGATTTTATAGTATTACTTAATATTCAGTTATTTTCTTGTTCAGAAGTTGTGCATTATTGAAAATGATGTGTATGCTTTACTAACTGTAAGCATTCATATAAGTGTAGTACCCTATGCAGTGGAAACCCTCAACACCGGACATCCTCGAAACCATGATATAAGTCTTGTTTAGAGGGGATTTAGGTTTATAAAAGAGCTAGTTTATCTGTCCGATTAGTCTCTGTATAGTGAAAAATTGAAACAAACATAAGTACGAGTTACAGTTTCTATGATTATTTCATCGTTGATAAACATATGTGTTGTCATATTAAATTAAAGTTTTTGCTAACTAAAACAGCATGAACATATACGATAGTGTCCTATAAAATCAAACACATTTCATGTTTGCTTCAGTTGCAACATATTATTATAAATTACAAGGTTTTAATGAATAATGTTTCGTACGAAATGTTCCAAAACTAGGATACTTGCATATTTTCAAATTCTAAATCAAATGGACATCCGCTATTGTTTTTGACAACAATGATTTATTCTTTACGCTGGAAGATAACAAATTTAAAATCAACTCAATAACAAACACGTTACAACGAAACGTGTTCTCGAATATCTTATTCTCTTCATAAATAGTTCAGATGTTTACTTTTAATATACTTCAAGAGTGTTTATTAATTTGATTACACTTGAATTCGCAGTACGCCCACTTTTGACACTATGATGAAGGTACGAGCCTCAAAAACCTGATCGGTTTTAAGCTATTAATTATTTTTTTGTTAATTAACAACAATAATGTAAATATAGGGCTTCCGGTTATTTTCTTGCTATGCATATATTGTGAAATAAACCGGGACCAGAACAATAGTCCGGTTTGGATATGAGTTCAGTATTGGAAGGAGACGGTTTAGACGGTTTTCACTGTATTTGTCATGTTATAGATTTTAAATCGTAATGTTTGCTTCATCTTTAAACTTACATGTCACATTCACATTGCTTGACATATTATATTAAGAATACATTAATTTGTATGAATCTTTGGTTTGTAAATACTTGAAGTTTAATAATGCAATAACGTTATCCCACTTTGTTGATTAATTTATCTAATAGTCGTACTGATTAAATAGTTTTACCTGGCTAAGGCGACATTTGGAGCCATCTGGAGTAAGCTCGATTTCATATCCCTTAAATAAAACGAAATAAAATGTAATTACTAAGTTCATTGATTACTGTTAATTGAAATATACAAGAACACGCATACAAAACAAAATAGAATAAAACCCTGTTTGATATATAGGTTTATTCAATATACAATAGACATACAGTCCATGAGAACACATGTTCAAAAATATAGTAACATATATAAATGCATGACATGTGATCAGTATTAAATTTCATAAGTTGTTAAATAACGTATAAATACATGAAAAGGTCTAGGATAATTTGATTTCAAAATTAAGAATCTATTTAACAATGTTAAGAAAAGTGATACAACCTCATCAAGGACATCAATGGTTGCCAGAGGTGTTCCATCCGCAGCTGTGACTTTCAACAACTCTTCGCCCCCAAGGTCTATTTTGGTGGATTTGAACTCCTCGCTTTCTGCATTCTTATCGTTCTCAGCCTAAAATGCAATAGTTAGGAGCTGCACAACGAATGACTATCGTTCGATTCTTTCCATAGGACGTATATATCGATGTCTGGTATATGTTCAACGTAAACGCATATAATGTTAGTATTGCTGTTTAAAGGGACCTGTTCACGTTTTGGTAAATTGACAAACGCTTAACGATTGAATAAATTAGAGAGTTATGTTGTTATCGGTATAATTTGTGACATAACGATGAGTGCACCAAGGATCAGTTTTCGAGCCCCGGTGTGGATTACTTTTTTTTCATTTTTTTTTTAAATTTTGTTGTTGTTTTATACAGGATCTATTTAGTTCCGATGTTTACATTAATCAATTGAAAGCATTTAATACCAAACTTCAAAACATGCCAAAATCTGTGAACAAGTCACTTTAAGAAAACAATTGTGATTGTGAACTCCGATATGTCACCGTAGTAACGTGATATCGCCGATTACAAACAAAACTCGTTTTCCATTTCAAATTCCTCTCCAATACGAGGGTTTTGGTGACTGTTCTATTTAGTTTACACAATGTAAATATTGAAATAATATTGTAAAAAGTTCCAAAGGCATGATCAGACATGATATATTTTTTTATTTTAGTTTACATGAATAATTACATGAATGCATTATTTTTTTACCACGTAACATTATTACACATGCAGCTAACGTTTTTCATGAAGTTAGGAGTACATTTTCTCACAGTGGTAACCATGAACATTTATCTAATACACTTTGGGGATGCGCGTGTTAAAGGGCATATACAATGGAAAAATTACGCTATATACTATTGACCGTAATTATTATCTTGTTATTTGCTAAGGGTCTAATATGCTTCAGTGATATAAAAACAATTTTTATGATGAATGTTATATTACATGTATTGGATAAAAAACTTCTGCAAAAAACATTTTACCTGTTTATCACCCTTAGTTTTTTCTCAATTTTCCTTAAAGTTTTTCCTAGTTTTTCACACGAAAGTAAAATCATTTTCTTCTATTTTTTTAATCAAGTGCTGTAAAGCATAAAGCGTGTGAACACACTTAGAAGTCATATATTGTGCTGAACAATAATTAACTTACTCCGAACATTTATTCTTTTATATCGCAGCCGAGTATCAAAATGGTTCTGCTATGTTAAACAACATGGCAGTCAGGGGGCATGGAAGTTTTCCTTATATATTGATACAATCTACTACTATAAGTAGAATTAAATGTTTAAATATGGGTAGTGACTATTCTAACAAACTTATCTCCCTTTCATGCTTTGTAGATTGTTACTGATACAACTCACAAGAAGGCATTGTTTATAGCCCTTCCAGTAATTTATACCAGTACGATTTTCGTAAGATCCTGAACAAAGCTCCAGTTATATCCCAAATCAGGCTATCTTAGTCCTTAATCCATGTTTTCTTTCATATTCGAGTGTAAATTCCGCTCCGTTTCATGTCCACGGTAACTTTGTTTGATCAAGATTGTTAAATATCAGCTTAAAAGTCAAGTAACTTTAAGTTCATCGTACCTACTAGATAGATCATGTTGTAGGCAATATATTCCATATTTTTGCTGTTATAATGTGTCATAAATGTGGTTAAACAGCTCATTTTTAACTTTAAATACTTTGTTGTTAAAATCGGAAAATGTTTCATCCGCTATATTACTTCCGGCGTTGCCTAGGAACTGTAGAACACTTGTAACACATTTTACGTCATCGACCAATAGTTCTGGTCGTGCGCGTCTGGTCGACCATCATTTGGGTCGACATTTACATTTCGGTAGGTCGTTAGCGTTTGGTCGACCATTGTTTTTGGTCGATCGACCATGTTTTGGGTCGACCTAGAGCTCTTTGTATATAAAGGACTGATTCTTAAGTCAGCTTCAGTTTGCAACGCGACATCCTGAAGGCAACACCTTCACTTTGTTGAAGTAAATAATAAATTATAACATTCACCATGAGATTATTTTGAATATTTTAAACTACTTCTTGTAATGTAAAATCTAACATATAGAATAAGGCTATTTTTATGCATAATATCGTCACATTGAAGTCTATGTTGGGCTCGCAGTGTTTAATATTAAGCTGTTCCACGCAATATAATTTGTAAACAATAAAGAACGAATTAAATGTATAGCATAGATTCTGTACACTGATATTCTGATGCGTGTGTTGAATGAAATTTTGACTGAACTTATAGTTCCATAGTTAGTAGTGTTCATATTTTATATGAATAAATTTTGTAAACACGGAAACGTCGTCTGTCGATATTGAAGGTTACACACTACCATTGAAGTTATATTTACTTTCGCTCGGAACGCAACAATATCTGTAGTGATATAGTGTATTTGGGGCTCAGGTGAGCGCCATAGGGCCTTTGACCCACTGTGAAGAATATCAAGCTTCTATGAACTTGTGTTTTTTGTCATTATACCACTCAATAAGAAATAAATGGGGTATATTCGAATCATCTTGGACGTCTATCTGACCGTCTGTGTGCCTGTATATCCGTTGATACCAATTTGTTAACCGTAGTTCTCCTACACTCTTCAACGTACACATTTATGTCCCTACCTCAACTTTGAATTTCTGTCATTCTATAAGTGTTACTATAGTCTTTATTACCAAAAATATACAACTATTAAACTGCCATGTCCAGCTGTGGAATATTTGATATGTAACGTTGCATATTAATCTAAAAAGACTATATTATTATATGTATTTTGATTGTTTTATCGGTTAAAGATATATTTAAAAAAAAACATGTTTCTAAGAAAGTGGTGTTGCATGTTTGTTATTCGGCTATTCGATCATATAATAGTAATAGTATTAGAAAGTTGAATCTGAGATATGCAATTCCTTTGGTGAAGTATGAAACAGGTAAAAAGGCGAATGTTTATTTTAGGACAACTGCTACTTACGTTAAGAACTTATGAAATGTGAAATGTAAACCAAATGCTAGCTGCACTATTTCCAACATGAAAACATATATATTTTTATGAATTCGAATTTTACATGTATTATTGTGTTTAAAAAAACTGTTGTGATAAGATGTTTAGAGCATTTCTAAATTGGTAGTATCCGTTCCATACACACCTGTTTAAATACATGTTTTTGGAAACCGGTGTTAAATTTTAGGGAGTTATGTCCACTNCAGGCATTCCAAATCGCTATAATGTTAGCGTTATGTATGTGAGAAAAAATATAATAACAATTAATAATATAACAATTAATAAAAACTTAAGAAAAATAAAACTCTTAATCTCTAAAGAGAACACGTTCTCCAAAACATTTGCACCAATGCGGAATTCATTCACAACAGTTATTTCATGTAAAACCTTCTAACATAGAAACGAGCTGTTTGTCAATTGGTAGTCAGGTCCTAAAATGTGCTTTAAAAGCAGTCAGTTCCAAAAAGGGGGGTTAAACCAATGTTTTGGTAATAAATTGGTTACCATAGATGAAACGGCGACGGGAAAATAAAATAATCGTGATTTTAGTTATATGTTACTGTACACGTGCGTCAATACTGTGTATTATAATAGAAAATGATATTTGTACATCCAATTTCTTGAACGTCACGTAAGTAGAAAACATATTTGTGAACGGTTTTCCTTCAATAACTTTTGTATCCCGAGGTATACGATCTTGAAACAAAAAACCGGAAGAGGCACAAACACCGTAGAGCTGAAAGGGCGTATTGATTTAAAATAAATATAAATACAAAGAGGCTTACCTGGTAAAAATATAAAACGACGCCATCTTCAAAGTAAGTTCCAACTAACCTCACTTATACCCGGTAAGCTCCCGTATACGCATTCCCCACTGAAAACAGGCGTATTTGAATAGACTGTTTATCACGGGAACTAATTGAAAACGCCTGTCCAAGTCATTGTTTCAACACTTTGTGAGGATACATATTGTGTTATCACATTATTTTGTACTAAATCACATACGCTTATATGATCTGTAAGCAAAAGGTTAACTGGCGGTTGGTTAATAAAACGCAAAACATTTTCTTTTTAGACAATTTGAACTACGTTATCTAGGAACGTAAGGGGTCTTGAGCTTGAATGATACGTGCTGGTTTACTAAATGTTGGCTAAACTGATCAAACCAATAGCTATGTAAACGTAAGCGTTGTGTATATTAAGTTCGGTAGATGAATTTTCACATAAAACTGATGCCTGATAGAATATATGTATTTCTAACGTGGCTAAAAGGAAAGCTAAAACTGATCTAAACTTGGACGATTTTTTTTTTATCTATTAACTCAATAAACAATATGATTTGTGCAGATATTTTTCTTAATATAAAGTGGGGCATTTCTATTTTACGAGCCGTGTTTGGGTATTTTTTTATCTCACATGTGGGCGGCAAGCTTTTTGAGTTCGCAGTTCGGATGAGTTTATGCAAAGTTTGTATATGGTCATTAAATCTCGAACATGATACTTTCCCGGTCAGATCGCATTGTTGATTTCCCATTTTGGAAAGAAATGCAAGTTATCAGATGAATAATTATGCTTTATTCAGTGCTGACAGATTCATAAAATAAAACCTATCAAAACTCCATTTGTTCATTGAGTTTTATTCTTCAGATAACAAAGTTTTCAAAACTGTCCCAACATGTCCTAACGTGTGGCCATTACTCGGGTGAGCGCTTTTTGCAACGATCTCCCTCTTTTAAATAAATATCTCTGTGAATGCATGGGTACGTCAAATACTATTTATGCATACAACGAATAAAGCGTTTTTTTTCAAAATACGTGTACGCATATAGGCCCTAATAAATATATCAAAATTCTGACCAAGCATACTTGTTTACAAAAATAATCCAAGATAAAAAGCTCATGTTAATTTTTTTTGCAATTATGTTTTGTTTTACAACCCGATTTAGCGGAATTGTTCCTTTGATAATTGTTTTGTTTTTATCTCATCGAACCTCACAAAGTTTCATTTTTTATGATAGGTTCTGGATAAAAAACAAGGTATTGAAGCACTGTTTTTATTGATTATTTTGTAGTTATCAACTCTGGATAAATTGTGGTATTAAGAGATGCTCTAAAATCTACTTAAAAATAAAAATTAGTTTCATTGATCGCTCCAATGCATCGACTGAGTGACTGAGTGACTGACTGATTGACTGACTGACTGACTGATTGACTGACTGAGTGACTAAGCGACAGAGTGACTGAGTGACTTAGTGACTGAGTGACTGAGCGACTGAGTGACTGAGTGACAGACTGAGCAACTTAGCGACGGAGTGACTAAGTGAATGACTGACTGATTGATTGACTGACTGACTGACTAACTAACTGACTGATTGACTGACTGACTGACTGACTTACTGACTGAGTGACTGAGCGACTGAGTGACTGAGTAATTGATTGACTGAGTGACTGACTGATTGACTGACTGAGTGACTGACTGATTGACTGACTGAGTGACAAAGCGTCTGAGTGACTGAGTGACTTACTGACTGAGTGACTGAGAGACTGAGTGTCTCAGTGACTGTGTGACTAAGATACTGAGCGACTGAGTGACTGACTGACTGACTTATTGACTTGCTGACTTACTGACTAAGTGAAAGAGCGACAGAGCGACTGAGCGACTAAATGACTGATTGACTGACTGAGTGACTGATTGACTGACTGATTTACTAAGTGACTGAGTAACTGAGTGACTGAGAGACTAAGTGACTGACTGAGTGACTAAGCGACTGAGTGACTGACTTACTGACTGAATGACAAAGCGACTGAGCGACAAAGTGACTGATTGACTGACTGATTGACTGAGTGACTAAGTGACTGATTGAATGACTGATTGACTGAGTACCTGAGTCACTGCGCGACTGATTGACTGAGTGACTTAGTGACTGAGTGACTGATCGCCGTATCGACTGACTGACTGATCGACTGAGTGACTGAGCGACTGAGCGACTGACTGACTGAGTGACTGAGTGACTAACTGACCGACTGACTGAGCGACTGAGTGACTGAGCAACTCAGCGACTGAGTGACTGAGTGACTGAGCGACTGATTGACTGACTGACTGAGTGACTGGGCGACTGAATGACTTAGTGACTGAGTGACTTAATGATTGACTGACTGACTGATTTACTGACTGGCTGACTGAGTGACTGAGTAAATGAGTAACTGACTGATTGGCTGATTGAGCGACTTAGTGACTATCTTACTTAGCGACTGAGTGACTGCGTGATTGAGCGACTGAGCGACTGACTGACTGACTGAGTGACTGACTGACTGAGTGAATTACTGACTGACTGAGCGACTGACTGACTGACTGACTGACTTACTTACTGACTGACTGACTGACCGAGTGACTGACTGACTGACCGAGTGACAGATTGACTGAGCGACTGAGTGGCTGAGTAACTGACTGATCGACTGACTGACTGACCAAGCGACTGAGCGACTGAGTAAGTGAGTGACTGAATGACTGACGGATTGACTGACTGACTGATTGAGTGACTGAGTGACTGACTGACTGAGTGACTGATTGACTCACTGATTGACTGAATGACTTAGTGACTGACTGACTGAGTGACTGAGTGACTTAGTGACTGAGCGACTGAGTAACTGAGTGAGTGAGTGAGTGACTGACCGAACCGACCGACCGACCGACCGACTGACTGACTGACTGACCGACCGACTGACTGAC